>VDFB02084208.1:0-42367 GCA_007258455.2 Sequoia sempervirens | reverse complement strand
GACGCTTAGAAACTTCTCATCTGATCCTATGGGATCGCGTTGGGCCCCTCTACAATAATCTCTCTCGATTTTGGTTATTTCAGAGTGGTTTTCTCGTGGTGTCTAGTTTTCAGTTGATGGAAAAAGTGTCAAATGAAAGCAGTGGAAATTTGCAAGGTGGTGCAATTTTCGTTGTGCAACTCGTGCGACCAAATGAACTGTTCCAACGCATTCAAATAGGCATGTTTACGCTAGGCATGGTCCTCTTTCGCACCCAAACACGCGGAATCGCTCCGTGCTACGTTCAATCTGATCGATCCCTTAAGGGTCCTGTTGTGACCTTTTCACACAGCGCCCCACTCAAATGGGGACCCCCTAATTTTTGCTCCATTCTGGTCTTTTGGCTTGGGTTTTTCTCTCTCTCTCTCTCTCGCTCCGTCTCTTTTCTAATGTCCGCCTTTGCGGGATTGCGCCCGTCAGTGAGTTCAAGGGTGAAATTGACCAAGTCTGAAATTAGGGTTTCATCATTTTTGGTCAATCCGAAGTCGAATAGAGTCAGTAAATTGAAAATTGAGCCTAACATTGTTGTCAGTATGTTTCCAGCAGGCTTTAAGCAAGAGTTTATCAGATTCTGAGGTACTTACTATTTTTAGTAAGTGTGAAATATCATGCAGTTCGTCAGCATTTTTGAAATTCCGGCAGTCACACAACATTCAGAGTGCATCAAATGGCTCGCATGCAAAATTTGAGCGAAAACAAATGACTTACTATTTTTGGCAGTCTAGCTTCCGGGACAAATTTCAGGGTGCAGATGCAGAGTTTTTCTTTGCATGTTGGCATATTCCTTCTGGGTTTTTCAAGACCTTCACAATGATGTAACATGCAAAACGAGGCGACCACTTTCAGAATTCAGCCTTCCGAGGTCATTTTTAGGGTTGCATGTCAGGGTTTCTTTTGCATGTCGGATGATTCCTGGTGGGTTTTTCGAGAGCTTCGCGATGGTGTGGCATGCAAATGAAGATGCTCACTCAGTAAGGAACTTGCTATTTTTAGCAGGTGTGTCCCGGCAGCCGCTTCCCAGCAGTTCAGAATCACGAGCCGATCGCAGTGCCACAAAAACGAAGAGGAACCGAGATCATTTGATATGCATGCAGAGCGAATTAGGGTTCCCAACTTCGGAGCCTGAAAAGAGGGGCGAAAAGTCAAAAATTTTGAAAACCGGTGTAAACCACCACGATCAGCATTCTTCAAGCTATCTGCTAGTGAAATTTCAAGTCAAACAGGGTACTTACTATTTATAGTAAGTCATTTTGGAAACAGGCTAAAAATAGTAAATCAACTGCATGTGTTGGTGTCGACAGTAAGGTCATGTGGTGAGGAGCGCCTCATTCAAATTTCAAGTCGATCGGAGCAGTAGAGCTATCAGAAACAAGAGGTTACTATTTATAGTAAACCACCTTCAAAAATGGGCTAAAAATAGCAGGGTGACTAAAAATGGCAGTGTCGACGGGATGATGAAGTTATAGGGATGGAGTGTGCAAAGTTTCAAGTCGTTCCGAGCTTCAGAGATGCAAAATTGAGAAGGCTTACTATAAATAGTAGGGCATGAAATACTGGCGAAAAACGAGAAAAAAGTTCTAAGTCTGGAACTTCATCCAGTTGACATGGCAAAATGCACCCAGTTGATGAGGGGGCAGGAAAATCTTAAGTTTGAGGCTCGTCCTTCACACAGGCCAAAATGCGCCCATCTGGCAAGAAAGTCAAAGAAGGTCAACGTCTTTCATCCTTCTGCCCAGCCTAAATGCGCCTTCAAGCATATGCCAAGCTCGAAAAAATTCTAAGTATGGAGTTCATCCTTCATCAGGGGCAAAATGCGCCCAAGGCACAAGTGGTCAAAGAAAGTCAACATCTTTCATCCTTTAGGCATAGGAAAATGCGCCCAACTTGAAGAGGAAAAGGTTGAAATTTTTTCTAAGTGTAGATATTCGCCACCACCTTCAAAATGCGCCCAAGTTGCAAGTTTATCCTTCTCAGGGGGTAAAATGTGCCCAAAATTGTGAGTGGTCAAAGCAAAGTCAACAACTTCATCCTCTTCCCTAGGCAAAATGCGCCCAAATGCATGCATGTCAAGACAAAAAATAGGAGGTGAAGAGTCACTCAAGGGCGTTGTTATCCACCAGCTAGGCTCAAATGTGCCCAAGAAAGAAGAGGGTCAACAAGTCAACGTTTTTATCCTTCACATACAAAGAAATGCGCTCAAGTCGGAAGCAAGTCAACAAGTCAAAGAAACTCGTCCTCCTTGCATGCCTAAATGCGCCCAAACAAGGTCAAGTAAAGGAGAAAAAGGTGAAGTTGAAGAGTCATCCTCTTCCCTAGCTCAAATGCGCCCAAGTTAGGAGGGTAAAAGTAAGTGAAGATGGTAAATAAGGTGAAAGATAATTCTAAGGCGTGGTGAAAGGTGGTGAATGCTAGGCGCGCCCAAGGTGGAGGGTGTTGAAGCTACCTCCCTAGGCGTGATTTTAAATTTCCTCCTCAAATGCTATATGCGCCAAGGATGATGAGTGTTATAAGGTGTTGGAGAATTTCCTAAGGTGTGTGAAGTGTGAAAATTTTCTAAGGCGTGGTGAAGTAATATGTGTGAGGTGTTGAGAATAAAATGCTAAGTGAGTTTTGCACCTAGATTTAGAGGTGAAAGATGAAGTGAGGTAACTTGCTAAGTGATAAAAAATTTCAAAGGCAAGGATGAATATTTCCATATGTGCCTAAGATGTTGAGTGATGCAAAATAAAATAAAATAAAATATCTCTACGGCGTTAGAATTTTAAATAAAATTGCCTTGCAAGTGTGGAGTTAAATACAAAATGGTGAGTGGCAAATCAAGTGTGCCAAGCGTGAATGAAATTTTTCTAAGGGAAGTGGATATTTTTTCTCCCTGGCAAACAAACAAAATTTTCTAAGGCAAACTCTCAGAATGCAAGATGATCTAAAATATTTTCTAAGGCAAATATTTTCTCCTTTGGAAAATGCGCCTAGAGCTCAAGGTGGTAAAAATTTTCGAAGCACGAGCAAATTTTTTAGAGATGAAGTTGGAGATGGATGATAATGCAGGATGAATTCAAATTTCTCAAGCTGGAGCAACACAAGATGATTGCAGGTGAAGAATGAATTTAATTTGACAAGAAGAATATTTTCTAAGGTTTAAAATTCAAAAATTAAATGAACCCGTTCGTTGGGTACCCATGAATTTGAAGTGTTCTGAAGAAAATTCTCTTTTGGGTACTGAACATTTGCGATGATAGATGGATTTCCAAGTCTTCCGCACTTCGCCAACACTTTTTCAGTGAAGAATTTAATCAGTGATCAAAGTGTGAATTTTCCTAAGGGAAATTTTAAAATTCTCTAAGGCAAATTTGAATAAAATGTGTTTTCAGAATAAATTTCTCTGAATGATGAATTGGAAGTGTGTTGCCTAGGTGATTTTGATTGAATTCTTCAGTGATGAATTTTCCAGAGATGATGAAGAGTTAAATTCGAATTCAGGTGACTGAGCTCCGGCTGGTGAGTTGAAAAGATGAATTTAAATCAAATTCTTCGAAAATGAATTCAAGAGATGCCAGTCAAAGTCAAGTTTCTAGAAGAGCAAGATTCCTGACGTCGAGAGACAAGTGTCAGAAATACCAGAGAGGGAAAATTCGAATTCTCGAAGTGGAGTAGTGGAAGTTAAATGCACTGGCTAAAATTGGCTTCTTCTAGAATTCGATTTTGAGCTATAAAATGAAGAAGTTTCTCACTTGTTTTCATAGCTGAAGAGGTCGAATTTGCTCTAAGTGAAGCATTGCAGTGAATTGCTTGAAGAGTTCAAAGTTTTGGTTGTTGAGACTAGTCAAGGGGGATGCCTTGAGTTGCTAGAGAAGTTGCCTGTGCTGAGAGGTACGACTTGAGCTTGTTGCTGAGATTTGCAAAATCTGAATCTAAGAGGTGCGCACTTGCTGGTTGGAAAAGGTACGACTTTGCTAAGTGTAGTGGCTGAAGCTTGATTCCTTGCTAAAGTGGAAGTTGCCAGTTGAAGAAGACGCCTTAAGGTGAAGTTGCTGAGAGCTTTCAAAGTGTGAATTTGTTGATTGATGATTGCTGATATAAAGTACAAGTTTATCGAAGTTGCTGATTGACATTGATTAAGAGTAGTGCTGAAGGCTAAAGCTTACTTAGAAACCATTTCTAAGTGTTGAAGTTCGATTTTATTGGAGAAGAAGCTGAGGTTTTCAAATAAGAAAGTTATTGCAGCTTCTTGAAGTCGACTGCAGCCCCCATGCAATGTATTATTTTATTTTATTAAAACTAAATTGCTAATGAATGCTTACTGTTTGCAAATGGCTGAGGCAAGGATGACTGGAAAGAAAAATGGTGCATCCAGGCAAGCTATGATCAAGAAGCTGAGTAAGACGTTCATGCCAGAATCAAAGTTCATTTCAAAGTTGGGCAAGTTGACAGACACCAACCTGGGCTCCGTCAACCTGGAAGCCTTCAAAAGTAGAATGTTGGGAATTGGAAGTCATCGACCTTCAACCACTTCGCACAACATTGTCCGAAGCGGGTTGTATGCAGCTGCTGGTTTCCCACCAGCTATTCAGTGTTCGGAGCTGATAATGGAGTGCGCCAATTGCTATGAGAAGGAGCACCAATCAATCATGTCACCAGATGGCCAAGTACTAGAAAATATTACTCTAGTGGCCATTGGTGAGGCTTTCAGGATCCAGGTGCACAGGAACATGGTTTACAAATCCAGAGAGCGGGCTGAGCGGATGTATGCTTCCGCATTCGAGAGGTGCACAGAGACAATCAACACTCACTGGATGAGCACTCCCAAGCCTTGTCGTGCAAAGTTGCCAAAGCAGATCATAGCAGAGGACTTGAAGAAAGAATACTGTGATCTCATCATGATGCTGAGCAGGGTTGGAGGTTGTGCACAGTCCTTCATTTTTGAGCCCTGGATGTCTTACTACATCAATCTCGTGCTGGAAGGCAAGGATTATGTCAATTGGGTTGAGATGATAAGTGATAACTTGCATGAGCAGCTCCTGAGCCTCTGAAGGACGAAAACGTTTTACATGAGCTCCTACATTATCTACATGTTGGCACGTATGACGAAGTACAGGGGGATCTCTTATAAGGATCCTGTCGGTTGTGGCTCTCATCAATTCAAGATCCATGAGGCGTGTCCGCAGTTGCATTTGTCGAGCACGATGCACTACAAGCATGTCAACGATTCTTTCACCATGTATATCACGAGGCTGCTTCAAGAGCGATTGCATCACAGAATCTCGAGGGATGCCCAGGAGCTAATTGAAAGGTATGGGTGTTGGTTCATACAGTTTCCAAAGTTTTCTTACATTAGGCTGCAAGGTTTCTCATCATACCCACATAGGCTGCCTAAATACCCAACAGATAGAATTTTAATGCTAGAAATATCTAGGCAATTGCTTGCCTTTGATAAAATCCAAAAGAAGAAGAAGAAGGGAGGAATAGAATTTCCAATTGTCATGGGCAACTCGGATGAGGTGTGTCCCTCGATACAGGCAGCCAGAGAGGCTGAAAGTGAGCTTCAATTTTATCATTTCTCGTATCATACTAGCCGACAGCACTATGACCCACATCATAACATCAAATGGGTATTGTCGGAGGAGTTTAAACATAAGGCCACCATAGAGGATTATTGGGCTGATGCAGTTGATGAGATTGAAGTGAGGAAAAGGATGTTCTCTCGGTTGCCGATTACTTTGATCAAGGAGTGTGAAGTTGTGCCGGTTCCAGACCAGGTGAACGAGGATATGGATGTTGTCCATCCTAACTATGCAGTTGTTAGAGATACTCCACTTCCACCTCCAGACTGGTTAGAGCCCGAGATTGCTGATTTGGATATGCTTTCTATCCCGGTCCTGACATTCACCAGAGCATGGGTTGATAGGCGAGTAAACAGGCTAAAGAGTAGGTCAATTGCCTTGACTTACAATTTGATGGGAGATCACAGGACGCCCACTATTGGCAGAAAGAAGCAGATTACACGAGGTCCAGAGTCCAGAAAGAAAGAGATAGTTCGGCAAGAGCCCATTCAGCCAGAGCCTCCACGAGTCACAGTTGCATCACCATTGGAGACACGTTCTCCAAGTATACAGGAGGTATCTTTATTTGCTGATCAGAGGAATGCACTGAATCAGGTGCAAGCGGTACAAGATGATATCCAGCCTCCACGGAGAGAGTCGGTTGGCCAGAGCGTCAACGCACCTGTTAGGGTTGATCAGCAGGAGGATGAGGGGACTATTACTGACCCTCAGTTTCAGCAGGAGTTAGAGGAGGCTATGAACGAAGATGATGATATAGTGTCAGGTGATACTCAGCCACTTAAGGACGATGAGCCTCACCAGAATGACGTAGAGGTAGAGCAAGTTAGAGAAGTAGAGGCACAGGAGCAACAGCCCTTCGATATACATTATGATGTGCCCGATTGGCTTAAGGACAGAATGAGGAGAAGCCCCAGTGAGGAGATTGATCCAGCAGTTGAGATGGAAGAATTTCTGAACAGGATCAGTGCACCTCCGCAGAAGAAGAAAGCAAGAAAGTTTTCGAAGATCTCCACTGAAGAGGATGGTTCCCGTACTCTTCACGTTGTTGTGCCACGAGTTGAGTGTGACCGAAATGAGGCAGTACCTGAGAATTATGTGGTCACAACTTTAGATTTGGGATGCCCCACTGTTGCTCAGATTGTGGAGGAGTGTGATAACTCCTACCTTGCCCTCAAGGATAGGTTGTTCAAGAAAGAAGGGAAGTATAAGAAGCTAAAACGAGAACACAAGGCCTTAATCGGATATGTGCAACAGTTGTCTCGTTCTCGAGGGCAAGATGTTCTAGTGATAGAGCCTCCAGCGGAGATACCTAGAGAGTCAGTCAGTGGCTTGGTGGAGTTGGGAAAGATGGCACAGGAGGCAGATAAGTGGGTCAGAGGGGTTCATGCTGAGACAGAAAAATTCATGGAGGACCTTGCTTTTGCTTTTTAGTAGGCCTCTGGTATTTTGGCACAGATGGAGGCGATTGATCATGCTTGGGGAGATGCCTCTATCTATCAAAGTAAAGTAATCCAGCGTCTTGAGGTATTGAGGCATGTTCCATTGCGATTGTTGGTTGATGGAGGTGTCATTCAGGAGAATGACCGGTATGATTTCTCTCGATGGTATTCTTCAGCGATCACAGGACGTGGCTTCTTCGATGCGGCACAGGCGGATTCAGCTAGAGTACATAAGGCTATGGCCAATATTATAGATGGAGTCCAGAATACTTTTGAGGCCATATTTGCTAGGCGGCTAAATCCAGATGAGATAAATGTCGATAATTTGAGGGGTTTGCTGGTGCCTTTCTTCTCAGGGGTGAGGACCTTTGTACAAGATGATTTCGAGAATATTGCTACTTTCTCCACTTTGATCTAGAACACGCATGACTCCTTGATTTCTTGGAGAAAATCTTGTACGAGGCATGAGGATTCAGTCACAGTATTGGAGTTTCAGTTAGATTGTGTTCCACCTATTTTAGTTCAGGAGGTTGAGGCTGTGCTTCGCAGATTCATGGAGTTGGCAGTCAGAGAGAAGGCAAATGGGAACACACTACTGGACGAGGATCTTCTAGAAGACTGAATATGGACATTTATTACCTTTACTATTTTGGGAGTGAGTGGGAATCTTTGATTCATTTAATGTACCACTCCCTATTCTGGCAGTTTTTTAGGGTTAGGGCTGAGGTGGCACGATTCTAGCCACTCTATTAATTGTAACCCTAGCCGTCTTTTGGACTTGGCTAGCTATATAAAGGGGGAGTCCCCCTCATTTGTAATATCATTAGACATTAGATCAGAGGCAGAGATTGGACATTTTTCTAGAGGCTAGAGAGTAGAGTATTGTAGGCATTTTGCATAGTGTGGAGAAGAAAGAAATTTTTCCCTTTGAAAACTTTTGTGGAGAATGTTGTGTAATACTTTTCATGATAATAGATCTTTTCATTGATGGTGGAATTCGTCTTGTCATGAATAGCTAGCATGGTCTCCTCTTCCTTTCGTATCCAAGTAGCTTAATTTCATGCAAGTAATTTACTTTGATGTGTGGTATTTTTGTTAAGGTAGCTTCTTTATTCCATACCACTAGCGACTTGTTGATGATAAGTTCGCCTTGCGTGGTCAACTGGAGATTATATTGAATCAAACTTCGGTTGTGATTTGTATGCTTATATGCGTCATTGTGATGGTGTATGTATGCTAAATCATAATTTGAACACCTTTTGCTATCCCTTTGAAGATTGCACTGATTTCGCTGAAGCTGTCCGACGTGAGGCTAGGCGAAATTTGGTTGAAGTCTGCCAAAGCGAAGCCCCACATATCCTGCATTTTAGAATAGAACATAGGTTTCTTATGCACTATACTCTTTACTTTCTGCATATTTCTAATTAGTTTTAGGGAAACGAACCACATTGCCAAATCATACACGCAAGAATCCCCTTCAATTCATACACCGACTGCTAACTGCAAGAAGTCTGAACAATTGCGTAAGTCCCCTCGTGAGAACACAGCAACTCACATCAACCAAATGAGGGTATTCTAAGTATTCGGAACCTTGGAGTTGAACATGCGAACTTTCTTGCAATCTTAGCGCACGGAATACTTTGATCAAGAGAGAATGGAGTAGCCTTCGGACTATTTTGTTCTGCTGTTTGGTGCGGTCACAAAAACCACGTCAACAGGTCCAAAGGGCAAAATGGCTGCAAACTTCAGCATGAAGTTACTCGGACATCGTGATGCTTAGAAAATTCTCGTCTGATCCTATGGGATCGCGTTGGGCCCCTCTACAATAACCTCTCTCGGTTTTTGTTATCTCAAAGTGGTTTTCCTGTGGTGTTTAGTTTTTAGTTGATGGAAAAAGTGTCAGATGGAAGTAGTGGAAAGTTGAAAGGTGGTGCAATTTTCGCCGCAACTCGTGTGACCAAATGGACTATTCCAACGCTTCAAATAGCATGTTTACGCTAGGAATGGTCCTTTTCACCCAAACCGTGAGTCGCTCGAGCTACGTTCAACTAGATCGATCCCTTAAGGGTTTGAGTGTAGTATGTTGAAATAGGCCATTCCTCCTATTGTTCGGGCTGTGTGTCAGTGATATGGGCCTGATGTAACTTGAATTGCGGTAGTTTGAATGGGCCTGTTGAGTGGTTTGGCAATATTTGTATTGCATCAGCTTGTTGCTTACTATTATGCTTTGATAGATTTTTCCAAGCATCCATAGCTTGTTCAAAAGCACTATTTTAGGCTTTTAGCCCATAGCAGCAAGGCAAGTGAACTGTTTGATAAAATGCTTTGGTAGACATGTATGAAAAATGTTAGCATAGACAAGGCGTTGAACTCTTTGAAAAAATGCCTCAAAAGAAATGTGGTTTCATGGTGATGGAATGGCATGATCAATGCCAAGACAAGCAAATTGTTATGGATCGTCATGGCATTCCATCACCATTGAGACCACATTTCTTTGAGGATTTTTTTTCAAAACGCTTTGTCATTTTGCTATGCTATTGCTTATTAGTATGCTTTGATAGATTTTTTCCAAGCATCCATGTAGCTTATTTGGAAGCACCTATTTTAGGCTTTCAACCATACCAACAAGGAAGTGAACTGTTTGATATTCCACCACCATGAGACCACATTTCTTTGACATTTTTTTTTTCAAATAGTTCATTCCTTGTCTATGCTATTGCTTACTATTATGCTTTGATAGATTTTTTCTAAGCATCCATAGCTTCTGTTTGAAAGCACCTATTTTAGGCTTTTAGCCATAGCAAAGAAGGTAAATGAACCATTTGATAAAAATGCTTTGATAGACACAAGAAAAATGTGTTAATAGACAAGGTGCTGAACTCTTTTCAAAAATGCCTCAAAGAAATGAGGTTCATGGTGATGGAATGCCATGACAATCAAATATTTTGATTGTCATAGTGATTCCATCAAAGTCATGAGACCTCATTTTTGAGGCATTTTTTCAAAGAGTTCCACCACCTTTGTCTATGCGATATTGTTTACCATTATGTTTCTTTGATAGATTCTTTCCAAGCATGCATATTTTGTACAAAAGCATCTCTTTAGGCTTCTCTCTACCATAGTAAATAAGCAAGCAACACTTGAACTATTTGACAAAAAATGCTTTGCAGACATGTATCAAAAAATGTAGAAGTAGACAAGGCGTTGAACCTGCTTGAAAAAATGCCTCAAAAGAAATGTGGTCTCATAGAATGCCATGACAAGCAAATGCAATTGGTACCGCCTCAGATATTAGTTGGCGTAATTTGAAGTAATTGCATTAAAACTTAGAAAGGCTGGATCTTTATAAAAACTATATTGTAATTGAAATTTTGTCATCTATCAGCATCTAGTTATTAGTTATGCAATGTGAAGCAATGCTTTGAGTTTGAAAGATGTGCAATGCAATGTAATCAACGTTATGAATATAAACTACAAAATTATAAATTAAAGTTCAAAACTTAAAAATGTCAAGTGTTTACAATCAGCCATTGTTGATCATTGATCAAACTGAACAGTGTGAACATTTTTCTGTGTGGAAGGTAAACAAGAAAACAGTGGTTCAAAAATGAGGAATTTTTCTTCTGCACCAAATGAGAAATATTCACAATATGTGCTAGGAATGAATAAGTTCGTATGATCTAGTATGCAAGAACCAGAATTGCAATTCTATTTACATTTTTGACTTCCAAACACAAATTTTCACACTTTTCGATGTTCCAACATAAGTCAAAAAGTATATGTGCGTAAGTTGTAAAGTATACACTTGAATACATGTAACTCATATCTATTGAACCATGAATTTATAATGCAAATATGGACACTATCAATAAAAAATATTTGTATTAATCAAATAGCCATGTATGCATGTACATCAATATATGTCAATATAAGTATAAAATATAGTTACAAAAAAGCCATATAGGCTTACGAGAATGCCATATAGGCATACAATGTCAAACATATCGAATACAAAATATGTAGAAAATTTCCATGTAGGCATACAACAAAGGGCTCTACATTCAAAAATAATTTCTCTCCATGCTCTGGTTCAAATACAATTTTCTTTCCCTTTCTTGGCCGACCCGATGGCGATAAATTTGTCACCCATTTCTGTTGAGGAGTGCTCCTGATGCTCCTCCTAGTGTTTAGCTCCTGGTCAAGTTTCAACTGTTACAATAAGAAGTAAAGACATTAATGTATAGAAATTACATTATAAAAATTAATATATTTAACAAAATTTAATCACTTACAGCCATCTGACGATCACTCTCCTCGATGGAAATATTTGCACGCTGATGCTCAGGCATGCTGGAGCCCTGTATAAACCATCTGAATAGGAAGTAAACTACGAATCAATAATGGTTTGATTTTTCACTAGAACTAGTTCATCTATAACAACGAATGTAAATTGAAATTTAGTAATTTGCCTCATACCTCCCCTATCAAAGCCATCGAGGATTGTATTGCAGTAGAAACACCGATATCCATTGCCCTTGTTACGTTTGGCGGTGTTTCTCTCACCAACATCTGAAAATAAAACAACAAATTATTCAATCACAAAATAGTTATCAAATTTGAAGTAATGCTTTGAGTTTGAATGATGTGTAATGCAACGTAAGCAACAATATGATTATCATTTTTTTTAAAAGCAATAACCTAGGACAATTACATTGAAAAACAAAGACCCTTTAGGACAAATTTGATGAAAAAAGTGTCAAAACACAATGTAAAATATGACAAACCAATATGAGAAGAAGAGATGATCTAGTCAAACGGAGCTTTGATAGTAGCCAACTGAGTTAAGTATGACAAATCCAAGTATCACTATTGCAAGGAATGGAGTAAGAGCTAAATAAAGATATAGCGACAATAAAAAATGATGGAGCTAACTTGTCAAGGGCCTATTCTTCAAAACCCTTATTAAATGCTTGCCATAGTTTAAGATATGCAATAAATGTTTGACAATAGAATTAACCTTTTGAGGATGACAGTGATTAAATTGAGGTCTCCTTTTACCATGAAAAGACTAAATATTCTTTCTTTGGCCTATCATTATGATTTTTAAGATTCCTCAATTGAGTTAAATATAATAGTCAAGTGTTTATACCAAAGATGATAGAGAAAATAATCATGAAAAGGAGAATATGATGGTGATCAATGACAAGGCAGTGGCACATTTGACAGTTGAAAGAGTAGAGGAATGCATAGTGAACATCATGGCACAACTTATGATATAAATTAAGCCACATGGTTGATGTGCTTTGAATCCTTGCATCTAAAGGAAATGCATAGTGAACATCATGTGTTACCTTGTTACTACATGAAGGAGGAGGCTCCATCTGTCCATTTGGTGTGTAAACAAATTGGAAGTTTGCTAACTATCGAGGGAAGGCTTAAAACCCTAGTTTTTGCTCCATTTCATGTTTGAGCTTTGTACGGACAGTGGAAGGCTGAGACCTCAAGAATATTTGAGTGTTGTCCATGTGAACCAAGAACCTTTGAAAAAGAGTGGGAAGTCCTTTTGAGATTTGTGAGTTCTAACCTGATTTGTAGGTGAAGGAGACCTAATAGGGGCTCAAGGCCTTTCAAACCCTAGCTAAAGGATTGATGAGAGCGATGGGAAGTTGAAGTCTTGGAGGTTGTTCAAACACCTTTGGAGGACAGTTTGAAGCCTTTTAAGACTTATCACTACCCCTGCAAGAGTTGATGGAGTGTTGAGGAAGATAGGTCTTTAGTACAGTGTAAAGGCTAAGGAAGAGTCGTGGCAATGAACCCAGGTGGACTTGGTGGTTGGAGTTTGTGATAGAAGAGGGGTTGGTCAGACAAACCAGGGGCACCTAGTCATGAGTAGGGACCTATAGGTTAGATTGGTGAAGCAAAGCACCAAGGAGGTCTTACAAAGAGGAAGGCCTAGAAGCGGGGAATGCGATTGATTGGTTCCTCCAATGCCCTCTCCCTGCTCCAGTTAGTATCCAGGCAAGCCAAAATATTTGGGATTGATCTTATATATGCGGAGAGTCCTGTGGTTCTAGCGCATCATGGTGACAAATCTTGAGTTGGCCAAAGAGGGTTGAAGAAATGAAGCCGAAAACAATAGAATTGAGAAAAGTTAAGACCAACAGACAAGCAGATGTGTTATCTTGGTTTGATGGAAGAATATGAAAAGAAAGAAGAAGAGGTTGCAAGGAGGATAGAATCCCTGAACCTAACCCTATATTGAAGGAGGATCCCTTCTTGAAAGCATTGAAGTCTTTGAGTGGAAAAGCACTTGAAGGAGTACCATTGTTTAGTGAAAAGATGGAGGCTGATTTAGTTATGGATTGGATAGAGGGAATGGAAAACCATTTTGAGTGTGATGGAGTCACTGAAGCACAAAAGGTAAAGGTGGCTAAATCAAGACTAAGAGGTTCTACCTTAACTTGGTGGAAATTCATTTAGATAGAGAGGGATAAGGAAGGCAAGCAACCTATCTCTACTTGGAAGGGAATGGTTGCCAAGGTGAAAGAAGCATACCTACCTAAAGACTATGAAATTTAGTTGCATAAGAGGAGACAGAGTTTGAGGCAAAGAGATCAAGAGATAGTTTCCTATATTGAGGAGTTTCAAATACTTTACATGAGGTCCAATGTCATAGAGGATGAAAGTATCAAGGTGGAAAGGTATCTCAATGGTTTGAAGTGGAACATTTAAGAGGAGATGGTTCTCTTAAGCCCCAAAACAGTGCACCAATGTTATCAATTGGCATTAAAGATTGAAGAGAGGAGTAAGAGGAAGCAAGATAAGACTTCTAAGGGCAAAGGAAAAGGAAGAGATCAAAGAGGACAGCATTGTGGCTACCAAGGTAGAGGCAATGACCAAAGAAACCAAGGAGAGTCAAAACTCATAGAGCATGGAGGTGAAACATCTACAAGAGGTGGACATAACCAAGGTAGAGGACCTCAAGGAGGTTCAAATAGAGGAAGAGGAGCAGGCAGGAAGGAGCCTTTCCTTGTATGTACCTGCTCTAGGCCTTTCCTTGTAAGACCTCCTTGGTGCTTTGCTTCACCAATCTAACCTATAGGTCCCTACTCATGACTAGGTGCCCCTGGTTTGTATGACCAACCCCTCTTCTATCATTCATCAAGATCATACATTGACCTTCTTACCCCTCCTAAAGTTTGGACCACATCCATTACCTCCACATAAAACTGGACATCCTTGGTCTTCATGGTTCCCATGCCGTGATATGGTTATGCAAATGAAAATGAAGAAAGTAATCATCTCCTTATCCATTGGCTGGAAGAATGCATGCTTAATGTTTTGATACATGATATCAACTCTCTCTTTTTCTCTCATGGTTGAATATCAAAATCCAGTATGGTGGGCCTCCAGACTTCTAGTCATCTTTCTTCCTCTTACCCCAAATGTTGTCCTGATCCACATGTCCGCTAGCCTAATTGGCTTTGTTTTTGAAAGCTGAAGTTTCTCTTGAGTCACCAGTGTAGCTCTCTCTACCTTTCCAAACTCTTTCATTGCTACAAATCATCTTTGGGATTTAGTCATTTGTACCACATGGTTACGTAAAGTTAAACTCTTGTAATTCAAGGGTTTAAAACTGGGCCTTAGAGACAGAAAGAAGTAATGTTTTTCTTTTATGTGAGGACGAGGTAGTGAGATACAAAAGAGGACCAGATAGAAAAATGAAAAAAGAAGACATAAAAATTCATGGACCATACTATATCACCTACATGCTAGCTAACAAGGACATGAATGTAGTAGATTTAGGTATGATAGGGGTATTGCAAGGTATATTTGAGGAATATATAAGAATGAATAAGAATTCAATGGATCAAATTAGTGTCAAATGTTTTCCTAAAAGATCTCCCACACCCTATTAGGGAATTTAATCATTTCTAAGCATTTTCCATGTCCTATGGGAAAGTTTGAGGAGGCTCCAATAGTTGAGAGTTTAATGAGTAATTAAAACTTCTTTCCATGCAATCATGATTAGTTAGAGAACATATAGGGAAACTTGATGAGCTATGCAACAAATGAAGAGAATATAGGTATTTTGACCTAGTCTTAAGCATCTCCAAGCGTCTACGAGATATTGAAGGAGTCTTGGCTGATAGATAGGGTCGAGGATAGAACAAATTTTATTTTGGTTACATTGACATCATGTAGGTCATCCATCGCCTTTATTCTTGGTTACTTGACATCACAAAAAATTATATAGATGGAGTAGAATGTAGCCTCTACCTTGTCACTCCATGTTAAATTTTATTATATATAGCTTGGTCAGTGTAGGAATTTAAGACAAACAATCATGGTAGGACCATTCTTTAAAATATTTCAAATAATAACCTAGTGAACCCATATACTCTTATGACTATATATACACAAATTTTAGATTAAACTTTAGAATTCATTAACTTTAAGTTCTCTTTTATTCTATATTACTCAGTTGAAATTTTGATCAAATTCCATTTCAGACTACAGTGTTTCTTTGAAACTCCAACAACACCCTCGCTCAACATCCAAAATCACATATTAAAATATCTCAGAAAATGCTATTAACATATGTAACAATTTATAATCGCTTACTAACTTTACATACCCCACCGATAGGTGTAATCGCGAAAATAGATTGACTAGTAGTACCCGTGGTCACCTGCGGACTCCTACAATTTTATTAAAATAATAAAACTAAATTAGTTAATCTTGCATTTGACAATTAAAAATTTAATAAACTAAATTCAATGAACATGTTCAATTTTATCCTGATCAATAATACCATATGCATCATGCACGTCGATTTTCCATCCCTCAGATGCATACAGACGCTGCATAGAAGTATATGGATCCTTCGTAGCACTTTTCCCCGAGGGCCGGTAGGGTCATACGAACAAGTGGCTCCGCAAGATCGACACACATGGCCTCGAAGGCCACCACCTGAAGACTCCCCTGGATTGCGTTGCACAATGGGGCTAGTGTGGTGGATGACACTTCGAGTCAAGGATGTGATCGCTTGCAAAGTCTCTACATCAGCACTCTCCTTTGCAACTACCGGCATCGCAATCTGCTCATGAGGTGGCCTAGCGAGAGGTCGCCTCCCCTGTCGTGTAGGATCCGGGTCGCACTGTGCCTATCCTATGTCAATCTCCCCACTTCCTAAACTCCTTCATATCAAAAATAATTCAGATTTGGTTCAATACAAACTCACAGTATAATTTCCTAAGAAAATATTAGGGGACTTCACAGTTATTGCACGGTGGGTAATCAAAGACCATATACCATCTGTCATAAAAACGGTTCCTAATCTCTAGGTGGTGGCACCAATGGATAGGAAACCTCTTTGCATTGAGGGTGAGATTTTGATTTGTTCTAGGGTCAGTGAATAGAGAGCACAAATCACCTTTAGTAATCTTTAAATCTTTAACTTGTTTATATGATAATTTGTCTACATAATATGCCCTCGATGTTTGCCTCCTATTTTGCCATCCAGATATTTGTTGGGTAATTGCATCTACATTTTTAACAAATCCTTCAATGAATTTGCTAGATGTATCCTTTCAGGTTGAAGAATTTTGATCACTCAACCTACTAATAAGATCCTCAACTTCTTTCTATTGTTTTCAATTTCACTTCTCAAATTTCTTTTGAGTTCCGTATGGGTATTGAGAGAATGGTGGGGGGAGGCTGATTTGTGGTTGAGGTTGATTTGGTTGAGGTTGATTTGGTTGAGGATTTTCGCCCCTCTTGTTGACGTATTTCTACACATAAGCAAATTAAAAAAAAAAACATTCATTTCTAAACTAAAACAAACAAAATCAATTTAAAACTAACAATTCAAAACAAAATACCAAACAATACTCTCTACCTTCTTAGATCTTTTCGCCATCCCTGCCCATATTTGTGAAGAACCAATTGCTCTCGATGAATTTTGACCTCCAAAATGTGGATGACAAGATGATTGGTTTCTTTGGCCATGGGTGGAGCTAAAACACAAGCAAAAGGAAACGAGAAATACTTTGAGCTCGCTTTTTTGCTTTTAAAAGCTCAAAACGTATTCGCGTTATAACGCGAACACGTTTTGAGCTTTTTTTTTATTTTTTGGCCACAAAAGTGTGACCATCTGGGTGACGCGAATACGTTTTGAGCTTTTTTTTTCTTTTTTGGCCACAAAAGTGTGACCATCTGGGTGCACTTACCCTTACATGCTCTCTAAATTGAATTCATACACATTGATCACACATCGAACTATACATAGTTATCTGCCATTGCCCAACATAGTCATTTTCCTCACAGTTTGTTCATCTCCCACACAAGAACAATTGCAGCAGTCCAACTGCTAACAATTTACATTTTGCTTCCTTGATTGGTCAAAAACAGACTACGTAGGATAGTCATTTGGTCAAGGCGTTCAAACTATATCACATGTTAGTGAGACACAAGGCCATGTCTCCTCGATGCAACAATGCCTTACTATCGTTATCGTCCAAAGTCACCACCATCGGCAAGAGTCATATCAAGTTCAAACCTATTGCCCAGACTCACTCTATCACTCAGAAATCACATCGATATCCACTACAGAACCATCGACTAGACCATCACTATCAGTGAGAGGAAATACCGAACACAAATCTATCTTGTGCAGATCTATCGACAAGAGTTTTGCTATTGCCAAGAGTCTTACAAAACCTTATGTCATACTGATGTTCATCATGCAGAGCTATTAGCGAGACAAGTGCTATCAGCAAGAGTTCAAACCAAAATCATACCCATTGGCAAGACCACAACCATTAGCAAGAGTTCTCACTAAAATCACCTGCCTGTTGGCGAGATAAACCTTATCGCTAAGAGTTCATACTGACTGCAAATTCGTCAGCCAAGAGTCTTCCCAATGATCACCAGGAGGCAACCTATCACTGAGACTAGAGCTATTGAAATGAGTCACTCTGAAGGTTCAACCGTCTTCCTGATGTGTTCCATCTGTCACCAATGTGTAAAACCTCGGTGAGACATACTCAGTCAAAATAAGTCATTATGAATGTTCATGCTTCTCCCCAATGACTTTTGTTGCCACGAGTCTCCCCGATAATCATTAGAAACCAACCCGTCGGTAGGAGATCTATCTGGGTAGAATTAGATAGAAGTTTCATAGCAATCGACATGTCTTTCCGATGACTCCCATTGGCAAGACAGAACCAAAGTCTCAGCAACCCGAGCACTTCAAATGATTAGAATACAACTACTAGTTGATAAGACTTCCAGAGGGTCTCACCAACTTTTCTCTTTTAGGAGTTTACATGCTAGTAAGATTGAGGCACATTTTCCAACAATATCCCACTTGACGAAGATCTTACTGAAGCCTCCAGAGCACAACAAAACTACTGAAATTCATGGGCACTAAGGCCCATCGAACTGGCACACCACTTGAACTTGTCTGTGCTCACTAGTTTCATCAATGTATTTGCAAAATTTTCCACAGTATCCACTTTTTTCTAAAGAGACCTTTCCATCCTCCACCATATCTCATACAAAATGATACTGCACATCAATATGTTTCTGTGTATATGTTTAATTGTTAATCTAAATGAAAACATAAAACACTAAATGAAACCTTAAACTAAAGAAATTGAAAACAAATTAACAAACAAAATCTTCAGAACTGTCCCATTTTCCTCTATCCACAGAGATTCTTTTGAAGATTTTTGGCTCTCAGATTGTGTAAGCTTCTCCAAATGGCTGCTGCAGAACGAGTATGCAAAGGAAAACTATTCTAGATGCTGATGAAAGTGAAAATGCAGATGAATATGGACATGGGCTGTAATTATGCACAGGGGCTGTAGATTATGTACAGAGGCTGTAGATGAGATGAATCATGATTCTGTTGTTATGATTGCTATGCTATTGCTGTGATAATGCTATTGCTATGAATGCTAATACTATTTTCCTATAGTTTACTTGCCTAAAAATCCTATATCATTTTGGAGCTCCCGACAGCTGTATTTATAGTTTTTTTGCAGGCTTCATCCTGGCTGGCAAGAATCTATGGCTATGAATTGTCTGGTAGGTTTGAATGGTGAGAGATTGAGAGGTTGAGAAGAAAATGGGGGAGGTTGAGAGGTTGGAGAGAAGAATGGAAGCTTGTCTTCAACTCCATGGGAACAAGCCCCCACGTGTCGCAGAAATTTAATCTTCCGCTTTGGCAGCTTTGTTTCCTGAGTTGAAGATAACTCAAAATTCAAATAAATAAAATTTTGGTCAATTCACCATTGCTTTTGATATTTGATTTTTTGATTATTCAAATATTTTGCAATACTTTGAACAATAGGGTTTTTAGAAGATTTTGAAACATTAGAATTTTAATTAAATATTTTGGAAATATTTAATTATGGAATAGACGGAATTGAGGAATCTTGAAATGATTTTAAAATGAAATATTGATTAGAGGAAATAAATCAAATATTTTGAATTTCCACAATTATAAAACATTTAGAAGAATTATAATATTTAATCTTTACTGAAACAAAAAATATTCAAATCCAAGATTATATGATAAATTAATATAAATAAATTTGTAACATTTATTCTAATTAATTAAGAAATGAATATGAAAAAGGTGATTAACATCTATCTCAAATGAAATCATGAACAATATAAATAAATTATTTAAATTCATTTATAATGCAGATAGAATCAAAGATTTTAATTAAACATTAAAAAATATTTAATTAATTACCAGACAATGTGATATGACCATTTTTAAGTGTATACATTTTGCCCCTCTTTGAAGTGATGTGTTTTACGCATTACTTCAAAGAATTTTGAAATTTTGCCCCAAATATTGATTTGAAATGTTTAATAGATGTATGTGTATGCCCCCGCGAACGATGAATCGATATTTGAATTTTTGAATTTTGATGATTTTTTAAGATATCGATTTGTCGTTCGAAACTTATGATATGAAGAAATTGCCCTGATAAGATATGAAATGAAAATTTGATAAAGAAATTGCCCCTGGTATATGAAAATATGACAAAATGCTCCAATTTTTCCATTATATAGGTTAAAAATGTCATTTTCCATGTCATTTTCAATTTTAACCTAGTAAAATTTGCAAATATTGAGCTCTGAGTGGATAATCATGGCACTTCCAGTTCACCTGCACCGTTTCGAGCGTATCCGACGTCATCAGCGGCCAGCGCACTACGGACCTCCGGTATGTGTCTCGCAAATTCCCGTCTTTCGAAAATTTTGTTTTGCGCACGTTTTTAATGTTTTAATTTAAAAACATTGAGTTTTAGCACTCTTAAAGTGTATCGTAGCGCATGCAATGATTTTCGTAGCGCGTTTAATATTGTAGCGCCCTTAAGGCATATCGTAGCGCATTTGAAATTTTCCATAGCGCATACAATGTCGTAGCGCCTGTGATAGATTTCATAGCGCATTTGATGATTTTCATAGCGCATATGATATCGTAGCGCAGCTGAGATGTATTGCAGCGCTCTTAACAAATATTGTAGCGCAAAATATTCCATAGCGCTGTTGATAAAAATCATAGCGCCATTAATTGATTCTGTAGCGCAAAAAGTTACTTAGCGCTGATAAAGAATTTTGTAGCGCATACAACTAGTTCTGTAGCGCATTTTGTTCCACATGATAAATTTGTTTCCCAAGTTGTTGGAGAACAAATAGTAGCTGATAAATTTTCTTTTAAAGTTGTTAAAAACAAATAGGATAGATAAGTTTTCTCCTAAAGTTGTTAGAAAGAAACTTGATGTTGATTATTTGCGTTCCATGATGATGAAAAACAAATAGTTTGATTGATTTTTTTGCTTCTAAGATTGTTAAAAACAAACATGATTTTGATATTATTCGTATTTCATAATGATAATGAAAAACAAATAATTTGATTGATTCATTTTGGATTGATACGTTAAGATGATTTGATATTGATGTTGTTTTGATGATGTATGTGAACAGGAGAGACTAGGTGTCTTGCAGGTACGAGAGACTTTCCCGAGCACATGGTCATTGATTCCACATTTATTACAGTCTGATAGAGATGTGATCGATGCTTGTGGTTTGACTTCATTACTTGATATGCCCGAGGTTCACCTCAATAGGGCTCTATTGACAGCACTTGCAGAGAGGTGGCATAGCGACACCAACACCTTTCATTTACCGACCGGTGAGATTACAGTGACTCCCGAGGATGTATATCGCATTCTACGGATCCCAGTGATGGGAGAGATTGTTGTTTTTGACAGACGAGAGGCTGGAGGTACTCTTGCTTTGAGACGGATATTCAGAGATGATCAGATTGCTGGGTACTTCATCCCATGGGGTGATATTACAGATGCCTATCCACCACTACCAGCTGTACTTGCAGGATTCATTGGAGGTGTGTTGTGCCCCGACCATAGGTCGAAGGGGTTCGTGATCGGATGGGGTCGTGTCTTAGAGAGCATGGTGATGCAGGGCACACGATATGCATGGGGTACCTGTATGCTAGCCCACTTATATGACGAGCTACATCACATTGTATATGGTAGAGGCCGGAGTTTTGCTGTCGGATGTTCATTATTACAGATATGGGCATGGGAGCATTTTGCAGTGTTACGTCCATTGACTCGAGGAGATCGTCCACCTGGTCGACCATACAGATGGAGATATTCACATATTATTGCTCAGCCTAGACTGGGCAAACTAGTGTATTGGCAGTGGCTGTTAGATAGTTTGGACACAGTATGTTGGAGGCCATATTTGGATTGTGAGCCATGGCCAGAGGATGCGAGGGAGATGCCTTTTGTATGCACTTCCAGATTTTTGATTGGACGGACCACATGGATCTTGGAGAGATTTCTTGCTGGACGTGTATTGCGACAGTTTGGTCGGACTCAGGGTATGCCTGTTGGTTCAGCTATTTATGCGCGGCGACAGGCAGAGCTTGCAGTGTGGGGCCCACAGATCTCTTATGATGCAGCTGTTGCAGAGTTCCTCAGTTTAGGTGCACAGATGTGGGACTACCAGGCGGATGTTCTGGATGCAGGGGCGACACCAGAGTATGTGCAGTATGTTCTACAGCATCCTCCTCCACGCATGTTTGATCCTGATGAGGCCGTTGCTCCTGTCATTGGACAGAGACGTCGACAGAGAGACTCAGAGTCAGGTGATGACGATTCAGAGGACAGTGAGGACGAGGAGGGTAGTGGAGATGATGACTCAGATGGAGATGATGGTGGTGATGGTAGGGGTGGCAGGAGAGACGGCAGGAGAGGTGGCAGGAGAGGTAGTAGAGGAGGTAGTGCAGGCAGAGGTGGACCACGGATGAGGCATACTGACCCATCTCCGTCAGTGGATCCGACAGTAGCGAGTCAGATATCCTCTCTGCAGAGCACAGTACAGAGCTTGCAGGCTCAGCTATCACAGGCACAGGCCTTGATTTCATAGTTGCAGGGTCATGTGACTTCGATCACTGCCGAGAGAGATGCGGCTAGACAGCGGGGTGAGCAGGCCATTGCCTTAGCAGATAGCCTACAGAGAGTGGCAGGTAGCTCTTTTCCAGGTGATATGATGAGAGAGGTTACGAGGGCTACTCGAGAGGCAGAGTTTTATCGCACCAGATATCATGATGCAGTCCCAGCTGAGCAGAGAGAGAGCTACACTCAGTCACGATCTACTCATGGTCGCTCTCGTACTACCAGCAGGGGTGTGACACAACCATTACCTCCTAGAGGGCCACCGGGGTCAGGCAGAGCAGGTCCATCAGGGGCAGGTGGTACAGGTCCTAGGCCAGCTCCATCACAGGATAGCTCTGCCTAGTGCATTATATATGATCTCTTTTATGATATTCTGTTGAGACATTTTGTATACACCGTGAGATGATCACATTTTTGATGATATTATATCATTTGTAGTTTGACATCCTTGTATATTTTGACATTCATTTTTGAGATATATGAAATGCAGAGATGATTTTACATGATATATGATGTGTATGCATATGAGGGTTTCATTATGGTATGAGATAAATGAATGTATGATGTTTATGATAGATGAATGAATGTATGAGGTTTATGATAGGTGATTTGCTAATGCAATAATTTATGAAATGATGTTTTGTGAATGTCAAAATATACTCAGTCGTATTTGAAAAGATATAAATCTTTGATTCTTTGCCAGCTTTTAGGAATCTATGAATGCAAGATGCAAATTTTAACATGAATGCAATCTATACTAACCATGCAGGACATTCATACAATATTGCCATTTGGAGAGCTTATGTATGCTTTTTGTATCATCATAGAGCTTTGAAATGTTGAAAGTTAATACAAGCATCAAAGGGTATGTTAGCACCAGTGATGACCTGAGTATTGCTTTCATGATTTTTGATATAGCAAGTTAATACAAGCATCTAGGTATAATTGAACCAAGATGACCTGAGTATTGCTTGCATAAACAGACAAGAGTTAACCCTTTTCCCATGCAAATTCCGAAATGTCATCCATGATCCATAGTAGAGCATGTCTCGCGACCAATTTGCATAGTACTAATGAGTTTCCTCACAAACAGAAGACAAAGAAAAATCATACTCCTTCCTTGCTTTTCTAGTTCAGTACATCATCGAATTACTCCAGAGATATGATAGAAAATCAAACAACCATTCAAATCCTGTTTAAGGCATTTCAAACATTTATTCAGATTAAGATCATCCAATTTGGTTACCATCATTGATATTCTGTATGTCGATAGTTTGTTTGGATCATTTTGTTTAGATTTCGATTGACATGAATATGTTTGTGATTGATTTGATATGACGAGGTTGTGTTTTGTCAAACTGTTATTTGCCTGCTTGAGATATTTGGAAAGCTCGTTGCCCCTCTCTTGTATGTTTCCATGTTTTGCCCTTAATGTAAACACAACCTAAAGATAAAAGATATGTACAAATTTTATCAAACCATGATAAAACCTAAAGATTCCCACTACATGGTATGGATAATGAAAGATATTTACAGATGATAGACGTGGATGAATGATGCCTAAAGTGAAAATAAGACATAAACTAATAAATGGAGGAGCCCATTTCGATCACAAGTAGCGCTTGTTTGCCAAGTTTTCACCACTTGTTTTTATTGCACTTTTTCAAGATTTTTCTGATTTTTTTGATTTTTTCAGGACTTTTTATGATTTTTTTTTATTTTTTCAGGACTTTTTATGATTTTTTTGATTTTTTCAGGACTTTTTATGATTTTTTTGATTTTTTTAGGACTTTTTAGACATAAAAATTCTTAAGGTGAATACTATTGGTTGGCTCTTCAAACAGGTCCCCCTCTGATGTGGATAACTGATATGCTCCAGAACCATATGCTGCTATAATAACAAATGGACCAAGCCAATTAGGTTCAAATTTGCCTTTCTTTTCTCTATCTTGCTGATTACGTGGATTTTCCTTCAAAACTAAGTCACCCACTTGAAATGCCCGTGGTTTAACTCTGTGGTTATAACTACGAGACATGACTTGTTGATAACCTTTCAAGTGATCAGCTGCATGTTGGCGTCTTTCATCTAACAGTTCGAGTTCTTGAAGGCGAGAAACTCGGTAGTCTTCATCACTTATCAATCCCTTAAGTGAAACCCTAAGCGAAGGTATTTCAACTTCCAATGGTAAGATTGCTTCTGCTCCATAGACTAAAGCATATGGCGTAGCTCCTGTTGGTGTGCGAATACTAGTTCTATATGCCCACAAAGCTGGGTTGAGTTGAACATGCCAATCACGTCCAGCATCATTTACTGTCTTCTTCAATATCTTCAAAATGGTTTTGTTAGAAGCTTCTGCTTGACCATTACCCTGTGGATAATAAGGTGTAGAGTACCTGTGTTGGATATGAAATCTTTCACAAAGTTCATCAACATCCTGATTCTTAAAAGGTCTTCCATTATCAGTAACAATAGAATTAGGAATTCCATATCTACAAATAATGTAATTCAGGATAAATGAAGATATTTGTTTACCAGTCACTGTTGTTAGAGGAACAGCTTCAATCCATTTTGTAAAATACTCAGTAGCTGTGATGATAAACTTATGACCATTTGATGATGAAGGATGTATTTTTCCAACAAGATCTAATCCCCACTGAGAAAAGGGCCATGTTGAAATAAAAGGCTGCAATTCTTGTGCAGGTGCATGAATAAGATTCCCATGGATCTGGCATTTAGAACATTTCTTAACTAAAGTAAAAGAATCTTGCTCCATGGTAGGCCAATAATATCCCATTCTGACAAGTTTCTTCGCTAAGGTCAAACCACTTGAGTGAGTTCCACAAATACCACCGTGAACCTCTTGTAAGGCTTTTTCAGATTCGTCACGTTCAAGACATCTAAGGAGTGTACCATCAAGACCACGTCTATAAAGGATATTGGCAATTAAAGTATAACGGGATGATTGACGAATAAAATTCCGTTTTTGGTTTCGGGATAAATCTGAAGGCAAGATGTTATCTTTCAAATAGGTATATGTTTTGCTATATAAAGGTGAATCTGAACCAGTCAAATGACATATAACTTGGGTTTCAGGATTATCATATGCAGGAGAAAACAATTATTCCACCAAGAATTCATACTTGGTTTGATCTTCTGATATTTGTAATAAAGAAGCAATGGTAGCCATTGCATCTGCAGCTTTATTGTCAATTCTTGATATTTGTGAAAATTTGATTGACACAAAATATTTCTTATAATCATCCACCATGTTTTTGTATGGTAACAACTTATCATCTTTTGTTTGATAGTCATCATTAATTTGATTAATGACAAGTTGTGAATCACCATAAACTTCCAGCTTCTGTAATCTGCCATTCCAAAGCTATCTTTAATCCTATGAGTAATGCCTCATATTCTACTATGTTATTTGTGCAAGGAAACATCAACCGATATGATCGTGAGATGGTATGTCCTTCAGGTGTAACAAAAAGAATCCCTGCCCCCGAGCCATATTGTGTATATGATCCATCAAAGTATAATGCCCATGGTCTCTGAATTGTTGTTGTAAAGACATCTGCATCAGGAAACTCAATATGCATTGGATTGTCTTCTTGTAGAGGAGCTTCAGCTAACTGATCTGCAATGACCTGTCCTTTAATCGCTTTTCGGTCTACATAGTGAATATCAAACTCACTTAATATCATTACCCATTTTGCAAGTCTTCCTGTTAAAGTAGCTCTGCTTAATAGGTACTTTAATGGATCAATCTTTGTTATCAACCTAACTGTATGAGTTAACATATAATGTCGCCACTTTTGAGAAGCAAACACTACTGCAAGACAAGCTTTTTCAATGAAACTGTAGTTTAACTCATGTCTTGTTAAGGTTCTGCTGATATAATATATAGCCCTTTCCTTACCTGTAGAGTCTTCTTGTGCTAGCAATGCACCCAAAGATACTTCTGTTGCTGAAATATAGAGTATAAGCGGCTCTCCCGGAATAGGCGGAATTAGAACTGGTGGATGTGTAAGATATTGCTTGATCTGATTGAATGCTGCTTCACATTTGTCATCCCATTTAAATGGAACATTTTTATGCAATAAATGTGTGAATGGCAAGCTTTTGTCTGCCAGTTGAGCTATAAACCTTCTGATGGACTGTAATCTTCCTTGCAAGGATCTTAATTGACTGATATTTCGTGGTGGAGGCATGTCTATTATAGCTTGTACCTTTTCTGGATCAACTTCTATACCCTTTTCTGAAACAATGTACCCTAGGAGTTTTCCAGATGTAACACCGAAGACACATTTCTTTGGATTCAGTCGAACATTGAATTTTTCCATTCTGACAAAGATTTTTGACAAGATTTCTAGGTGTTCATCTCGTGTATGAGATTTAGCAAGTAAATCGTCAACATAATCTTCCATGAATGTATGCATCATATCATGAAAAATAGTTGTCATTGCTCTTTGATAAGTAGCTCCAGCATTCTTTAACCCGAATGGCATGACATTCCAGCAATAAGTACCCCAAGGACATGTAAACGCTGTTTTATCTTGATCTTCTGGTGCAATTTTTATCTGGTTGTATCCTGAGAATCCATCCATTAATGAATACATTGCATGTCCAGCAGTTAAGTCAACAATCAAATCTATGTTAGGTAAAGGAAAATCATCTTTAGGGCATGCTTTATTTAAATCCCTGAAATCTGTACAAACTCTGATCCTTCCATCTGGCTTTGAAACAGGTACAATGTTTGAAATCCATTCTGCATAGTCAATAGTTCGAATGAATCCAACATCTAAAAGCTTCTTTAATTCTTCCTTGACCAATAATGCAACATGTGGATGCATTTTTCTGAGCTTTTGCTTTACAGGTTTTATCCCAGGTTGATAGATAAATGATGCATTATCAAATTAGGATCTAACCCTGGCATATCAGCATATGACCAAGCAAAGTTAATTTGATTATCCTTCAAGAATTGCATGAATTTCTGGACTTCTTCAACTGTTAATGATGCTGCAATTTGCACAACTTTTGGCTGCTCTGGTGTACTTATGTTGATTGATTCCGTTGGTTCAATCAAAATAGAAGATCTTTCATGATAATACTTGGGAAGAGTGTCAAATTTCTCATCCTTCAATGCCTCAGAAAGGTTTTCACTGTCAGATTCGCTCTTTATTTTTCTTTTGTTTTGATCTATCACTGCCTTTTTTCGGTTTTCATCAATAGATCCATCTTTTATTTCATTTATTTTGCAGCTAAGAGACTTGACACTCTCCTTGTCAAAATCATGAGTATAAGATTCTTGAATGAAACAATTGTTTTCTTCATTTGAGGAACAAAGGAAAGTTATAACATCTTCATCATTACTGAATGTAGGAATATGGATAGGTGCGTCAATATCCCAATCTATAAGTTCTGGATAAACTAAAGGCATAGGATCATTAGGTTGGGTAAGGTCTTGAATTGTCAAAGTCATGATGTGGTTGTCATCCTCATGGTAAACAAGGTCTGTGATGGTATTCTCCTGTTGATTATCAATCTCGTTAGAATCTGATTCTTCCTCACTTGAGTCATGATCGCTTTGTAAAATATAATCGAGTGGAGGCCTTGAACCTTCTCCTTGTATAAGAACAGGTGCATATTTATGTATAGTATCAACTTGTTTATCCTTCCAGAATTCATCATTATAAATGGTGTCCCATTCATATTCATTAGAATCAGTATCTGAACTATTTTGCAATTGGAAAACTGATTCATGAGATTTATCTGACACGGATTCTCCTTTATGAACTAATGATGTCTGCTGTGAAGTAAGTTCTTCTTTATCTTTACCATATCCAAGTCCTGTTTTATCACTTGAATGCTTTGAAATAGGCTGAATTGGTTCCACAATTCCTTCTCTTCGTTTCCCTATAGGACCATTTCCTTCATAACCCATCTTTTGCATGATAGCGTACCCTTTACCATATTGTTCTTTAGGTAACTTAATGTGTAAGAGAGATTCATCTTCATCTTTGTATAGCCAATTTAGGATGTCCCTATCTTCAGCTTCTTCTTCAGTGGTATTAGCTCTAATGAATTTTCCATCAAACTTTGTGATTGGCACGGAAGTTTGAGATGTAGAAGCAGTTGCAATCTTTTGATTTGATAAAGTTGGTAATCCATGTGATCTTGGAGAAGGAGGTAAAGTAGAAAGAGATAGTGAATATTCACCTACCCCTTTGTCTTTAAACTTCAGTTTAGTATCAAGATTGTTTGTCAATTCTTGCAATTGGACTTGTAGATTAGAAGAAGAAACAACAAGAGCTTCTCTATTGTGTGGCACAAAGACATCTTGACTCACCCTAAGATTGGAACAAGTTTGGGTACTATTGTAATCAGCTTGTATGGTTATTTCTTGTCCATCATATGGAAACTTGATACATTGGTGATATGTTGATGGTACGGCCTGCATATCATGAATCCACGGACGACCCAAAAGTATGTTATAAGACAAATCTCGATCTAGAACCTGACAAAAAGTATTCTTCACAACAGGTCCCACTCTGATAGGTAGCAATATTAATCCCTTAGAAGCTCTTTCTTCATCATCATATGCCTTAATAGTTATCTTCCTTCGTGAATCAATTTCATTTTCTGAAATTCCTAAGGAATTTATCAATTTTAAGGTACAAATATTCAAACCGGCTCCTCCATCTATTAAGACACGTCTAATTCGATGTTTATGGATCATGACTTCAAGATAGAGCGAGGAATTATGTGGATGTGTCATAGAAGCATCATCTTTATCGGAAAATGAAAGACAAGTGGGGGAAGACAAATGTCCTACCATGGCTTGAAATCTGTTTGCATCTAGATCAGTATCAACAGTTGTGTTCACAAGCGCTTCTTCTAAAATATTTTTGTGTATAGGGGATATTTTAAGAAGTTCAAGAATAGAAATTTGAGCTGATGTTTTTCTCAATTGATCAACCAGATTATATTGAGTTGGAGAAGAAATAGTTGTTTTAGACGAACTTCCTTTTAAAACAACCTTTGCTTGACCTCTTGTTGTTACATTAACCTGTTGATATTCTTGTTTTCCTTTGATTTTGATAACATTAATCCGATTATCATCTGTGTAAATATGACGGATTATATTGTCTTCAACATTATGTATGCTTTTGGCTTTGGTATCCGATGTTTCCCCCTTTTGGTAATTTGGCAAAGGATCTTTGAATGCTTGATGATCATCATTGGTATGATGTCCCTCAATTGTAATAGTACCATTGTCAATTAAATCTTGTACTAGATTTTTCAAAGCTTGACAATTGTTTGTCCTATGGCCTTTACATCGATGATAATTGCAATAATACGAGTCATTCCATGATGGTGGTTTAACTCGTGGCTCATAATCTCTTTGTGGTGGTAAAGTGATAACCTTATTATCAAGAAGTTCCTTGAGAGCAGATTCAAGAGATTGACCCAAAGCAGTAAAAGTCCGTCGATTTGAAAAGAATGAAGGTCTAGACGGATTTGATATTTGGGTATTGCCAAGATTATTATTGAAATTACCACGATTTTGATTGGTATTTTGATTGGTTATGTTCTCTTGCTTGGAAATTTGTCCTTGTTGATTGTTGTTTCCTTGTTGTATTGTATTTCCTTGTGAATTGTTTCTTGGAACACTTGATAGATTGAAAACGGATGGCCTTGTTCGTAAATTATTGGCATCCACTATGCCATCATTAACAACATTTTTGTTTCTATTCCAAAACCTTGTTTTATCGTTGTTTTGATTTGATGTACTTGGATTATCAAGTTTTATCACTCCCCTTTTAACCAAGGCCCCTTCAATAGTGATTGCATTTTCAATCAGTTTTTCAAAGTTATGAGGACAATGAAGGTTAAGCCTATAGCTTAATTCTGGATCAAGGCTATTGATAAAAATATCCATCTTTTCCTTTTCAGGAATAGGACGAGAATATCGTGCAAATAACCTTCTCCATCTTTGTAAAAATGTAGTAAAGGGTTCTCCTACTTTTTGTTTCACTTTACAAAGATCAAGCATTGTTATTTGATGTTGAATATTGTAGGAGTATTGTGAGATAAATTGATTTATCAACTCCTCAAAAGTTTTAATAGGTGGAGTGATTTTTGAAAGCCACTCCATGGATTGTACGCCTAGACTTCGTGGAAATAATCGCATCAAGTAAGTATCATCATAGGCGAATTCAAGACTCATGTTTCGGAAATCCCTAACATGGTCTATGGGATCAGTTTTTCCATTATACCTATCATACTTAGGAATTTCGCAATGTTTTGGAAATGGAATCATTTGAAGACTCCTATCAAATGGATAAGGAGATATGTCTTCCAAAACATATTTCTTTGTTGTACCTCCTTGCATTTCCTTTATTTTCCCTTGTAATTCTTTTATCTGTTGGTTAAGAGCACTAAAGTCATTAGGAGGATTTTCAGGATTTTGTTTAATCCCCTCTATGTCAAAGGTGTGAGGCAACTTAGCTCCTTGATTAGCTAATGTAAGAAAATATTTTTCTTTGTTACGTTCTAGGATTCTCTCCATAAGAGTATGGAATTGAGGATCTTGTTCTGCTTCTTGAAGCTTTTCTTCCGTTATCTCATCAAGATTAAATGTTTCCTCTTCTTTTTCATTTCGATCACCCATTTTACTAGTTGTAGTTTCTCCCTCGTCTTTTTCCATTTGTTTTTGAGATCTTGTGAAGACAGGCATAGATTTGTATCAAAATTTTACTCGCTTTTGATCAAAAGAGTTAAATAGTGCAATTGATGTGGTATGTATGAAGGTCAAGATAGAATGAAAATTCTATGACTTATACAAAATTTTCTAATCTTGTAGCTTGTGTTGTTCCCTAAGTGAAAGGATGAAAATCCTGTTGGTGGGAATATAAGCAAAAGATCTAGAAAAGGATGGTTGTTGCACTTTATGAAGTTTTAATCATGGCTTTGTAAAAAGATGGATTTAATGATAGATGCCTAATGTTTTCTAAGTTCTCTATTGTAAGATTTGATTTGGACGAGTAGAGTATTCGATTGCTGGTTGGGGAATATAACTAAAACGGATGCGTTGACTATGGTTATGCCTTTGAGAAAGGGCTCTTCTTTGAAAATAAGCTTGTGAATACAAGGGCTCTATGGCATAATCATCTGAAAGACCTCTAACACAATCATGATACCTATGAAGAAAAGTTCTATATTTAAGTAAAACTTTTCGACTTTGATATAAGAATTTTTGTTTCTTCAATAATTTCTTGTGGTTGAGAGGTTTCTTTGGCTTCTTAATCCTTTTGGAAACGGATTTTTTTACAAATTTTGTAGATTTCCAATCTCGTAACATGAGATTGATCAATATGATAATGAGTGCTTTGGATGATCTTTATCTAAATTAATGTAGTGAAAACACATCAAACAAATTGAAAACAGTTGTTTTTAAGTCCTATGCTAAACATTAAGTGTGTAACCAAAATGTTTTTCAAAAATTGTTTTAACAGGTTTTACACATGACAAGCACTTCAAACAGACTCACTCTTAGTTCTCAAGTAGGTCATCATAGCAATCAACAGCCCACATCTTAAAACTGCGTCGACTCACACAGCCGTGTCACCCCCGAAAGGGCGCCCGTGTTTTTGTCTTTTCCAGGTGCGTACTCAGAGTGACGGAAGTGGATACCGAATCCCCTGAGCAAACAATCCTTGGCAGTTATATGGTGAGTATCTTGGGGGTAGATTCTTCCCTCCCCTGCACTGTGATTGAGATGATGTTTGGATACTGACTCGGTTAGCTACTACACTAGGTTCGTAGTAAGGATTTCCGTTCGGTGCGGCAAATGATAAACTCCCTCGAGAGACCTCCCTACCTTTAGAACAAAGGCTTTGGGGATGGTTATCATGCACACTACCGTCAAAAGAGGGTTTCCCCAATTTTGCTTTAAATTTTATAGTGGGGTGGAATAGCCTGGCTTTGGCTTGAACCCACTTGAGTCGTTCCTCTTGGGTGAGTACTTTTTCCCACAAGAGCAGGCTCTCTACAAGGTTGTAATAAAACTTAAAGATGCATAAAAAGAAATAAGTGAGTTTGGCATTTTGATCACCCAGTTAAGGGGAGAGCATAGGCCTATCACTTGAGAACAAAGCAAACACTAGATTCAATTTTAAGCACCAAATTGAAATTTTCTAAACTAAGTGAAGATTTTTCTTCACATAAACAGAAAATTCATTTTAAGCTAAAATTTAAAAATGATGTGTCTATCCTAAGATTGGTTCGTTTTTCTTTAAATGGCTACCCTAGGATTGCTTCGTTTTATCCTTTAGATGACTACCCTAGGATTGGTTAATTTTATCCTTAAGATGACTACCCTAGGATTACTTCGTTTTATCCTTTAGATGACTACCCTAGGATTGGTTAATTTTATCCTTAAGATGACTACCCTAGGATTGGTTAATTTTATCCTTAGATTATTAACTGTCCGCGGCTGTGTCGGAATCAGTTAAAACTAAACTACGAGTACAGATTACAGATTACAGTGTTTTAAAAATTTGTGCTGCAAGAAATATTATGGGCGCTGAAAGAATCATTATGGGCGCTACAATACAATTTATGGGCGCTGAAACAGTCTTCACGGGCGCTAAAACAGTCTTCATGGGCGCTGAAACAGTTTTCACGGGCGCTGAAAGATTTGTCACGGGCGCTGAAAGATTTGTCACGGGCGCTGAAACAGTTTTCACGGGCGCTGAAAGATTTGTCACGGGCGCTGAAAGATTTGTCACGGGCGCTGAAACAGTTTTCACGGGCACTGAAAGATTTGTCACGGGCGCTGAAACAGTTTTCACGGGCGCTGAAAGATTTGTCACGGGCGCTAAACTGGAGGTATTCTTCCGAAAACATGTCGTCTGCGCTATTCCGCTGTTTTTCCTGTAACCTGTCCAAAAAAACTACAAACAAAACATTAAAAAGGGGCAAGAACCCCACGGTGGGCGCCAAAAATGTGTATATGTTTAATTGTTAATCTAAATGAAAACATAAAACACTAATTGAAACCTTAAACTAAAGAAATTGAAAACAAATTAACAAACAAAATCTTCAGAACTGTCCCATTTTCCTCTATCCACAGAGATTCTTTTGAAGCTTTTTGGCTCTCAGATTGTGTAAGCTTCTCCAAATGGCTGCTGCAGAACGAGTATGCAAAGGAAAACTATTCTAGATGCTGATGAAAGTGAAAATGCAGATGAATATGGACAGGGGCTGTAATTATGCACAGGGGCTGTAGATTATGTACAGAGGTTGTAGATGAGATGAATCATGATTCTGTTGTTATGATTGCTATGCTATTGCTGTGATAATGCTATTGCTATGAATGCTAATACTATTTGCCTATAGTTTACTTGCCTAAAAATCCTATATCATTTTGGAGCTCCCGGCAGCTGTATTTATAGTTTTTTTGCAGGCTTCATCCTGGCTGGCAAGAATCTATGGCTATGAATTGTCTGGTAGGTTTGAATGGTGAGAGATTGAGAGGTTGAGAAGAAAATGGGGGAGGTTGAGAGGTTGGAGAGAAGAATGGAAGCTTGTCTTCAACCCACGGGAACAAGCCTGCACAAAAACAGAGAAATTTAATTTTCTGTTTTGGCAGTTTGTTTCCCGGGAGTTGAAGATAAATCCCCAAATTAAATAAATAAAATTTATTTAATTTAATTTATTGCTTTTTGATATTTGATTTTTGATTAATTAAATATTTTGGTAATATTTAATCATGATGTGGCTTTAGAAGATTTTTGAAATATTTAGAAGAATTTAATTAAATATTTTTGGAAATATTTAATTATGAATAGATTTGAATTGGAGGAATCTTGAAATGATTTAAAAATGAATATTGGATTAGAGGAAATAATCAAATATTTTGGAATATTTAATTATAAATGATATTTAGAAGAATTATAATATTTTAATCTTTATTTGAATAAAATATTCAAACTAAGATTATATGATAATTAATATAAATAAATTGTAACATTTATTTAATTAATTAAGAAATGAATATGAAAAGGTGATTAAATATCTAATCGAAATGAAATCATGAACAATATAAATAAATTATTTAAATTTATTTATACGTAGATAGAATCAAAAGATTTTAATTAAATATTAAAAATATTTAATTAATTACCAGACAATGTGATATGACCATTTTTAAGTGTATACAGTTTCATCTTGGCAGGAAAAGTAGGATTTTTCACCAAACAAATAGCACTCTAACTGTCATAGTAAATTGTAATTTTCCTTGCATCAAACCCAATGTTAGAACAAAAATGTTTTAACCAGATTGCTTCTTTATAGGTATGTGTTGCTGCCATGTATTCTACCTCTGTAGTGGACAAAGCGACTACAGCCTGTCGCTTACTCATCCAACTAACTGCATCACCATTCATCATGAAAATATATCTACTGGTGGATCTTCTGCTGTTAATGTCCCCTGCCCAATTAGAATCCACATATCCTCGAATGCTGAGAGTCCTCTGTGATTCAACCAAATTTCCATGGTAACACAAAGCATATTATGAAGTTCCCTTCAGATATCTAAACACCCTTTTTACAGCATCCCAATGTGTCCTTCCAAGATTTTCCATAAAATGACTAAGTATTCCCACTGCTTGGGAAATGTCTAGCCTTGTACAAACCATTGCATACATTAAACTACCAACTACACTAGCATAAGGAACTTTGGTCATGTCCTCTATCTCAGTAGGATATTTTGGACAGTCTTCAATAGATAGCTTTGTTCCCTACAAAACTGGAACAACTAGCTACTTGTAATCATTCATACAAAATCTATCCAAAATAGTATTAATGTACTTACTTTGACTAAGCCATAGTTTTCTACTCTTCCTGTCCCTGGTTATTTCCATTCCCAGAATATACCTGGCTACACCAAGATCTTTCATTTCAAACTTTGCAGACAACTAAGATTTTAGATCATAAATCATTAACCTACTATTGCCTATGAACAACATATCATCAACATAGAGAGAAATAATAATAACATGATCATTTTCAACTTTGTAGTACACACAATGATCAGATTTTTATCTTACAAATCCCAATGACACAACAAACATGTCAAACTTCTGGTACCACATTCTAGGAGATTGTTTTAATCCATATGGAGATTTTTTCAACTTGCAAACCAGTTTTTCTTTATCTTTTTCCACAAAGTGCTCAGGCTGAGACATGTAAATTTCTTCTTTCAGGTCACCATGAAGAAATTTTTCCTTCACATCCATCTATTCAATCTCTAAGTCATACGCTGCTACAAGTGACAAAAGAAATTTGATAGATGTTAGCTTAGCTACAAGAGAAAAAAATTATCCATAATCAATTCCCTCTACCTGGGAATACCCTTTCGCAACCAACCTTGCCTTATACTTTTCCACACTACCAAACTCTAAGTATCATTCTCTTCTAATGATGCCATTTCTTCATTCATGGCTTCCAACCAAGAGTCTAAATTAGACATTCTAAATGCCTCTTTCATAGTCCTAGGCTTAGTAGTGCTAGAAATTAAAGCATAGGCACAAGTAGAATCTAAGAAAGAGAACACATACCTATCAGGTTGCTTTCTTTCACGTGTTGACCTCCTCACACGCTGAGGCTGAGGTTGTTCTTCTTCTTTAGAACTCTCAAAACTACTTAAGCTCTCCTCAGTTTAAGGTACATTTTGAATTTTCAATTCCCCTTTATCTGGTGTCAGAGGAATTTTAACTACATCCTTTTTATCTTCTGATTTTGTCTCTGACTATAGATCCAAAGTAGAAGGCTTTAGCTCATGAAAAATAACACTTCCGTTGTATAGAACCTTCTCCATATTAGAATTCCAAAGCTTGTATCCTTTTATGCCAACACTATAACCAATAAAAATACATTTAACAACCTTGTTTTCCAATTAAGATCTTTTTTCATTCGACACATATGCATATGCCTCACAGCCAAAGACACAAATATGTATCAGAGAGGGCTTCCTTCTAGACCATGCTTCCGAAGGTGTTTTCTCAACAAGAGCAGAATTCAGAGAATGGTTTATCAAATAACATGTTGCAACTGCCTCAGCCTAGAAATTCTTCTCCAAGCCATCATTGCTCAGCATACTTCATGCTCTTTCCATCACCGTCCTGTTGAACCTTTCTACAACTCCATTTTGTTGCGAAGTGTAGGGTGTAGTTTTATGTATTTTAATCCCATGATCTTTCTAGTACCTTTTGAATTCATCAAAACAAAACTCACTGCCATTGTTAGTCCTTAAACATTTTATTTTTCTTCCAGTCTAATTTTCCACAAGGTTTTTAAATTCCTTAAAACGACTGAACACTTCTGATTTACTTTTTAAGAAATATACAAATTCCCTTCTTGAATAATCATCAATGAATGATACATAATATCTTGATTTAGACAAAGAAGGAACATTTAATCGACCAAAAACATTAGAATGAATGTAATCAAGTAAACCAGAAGATTTATGAGGACTAGAGTAAAATGAAACATAGTGTTGTTTACCATATATACAATGTTCATAAAACTCGAATTCGAGGTTACAATCATCAAGCCCTTCAACCAAGTTTTTATTTTTCAAGGTTTTTAAACCTTTTTCACCAATGTGACAAAGCCTATGATGCCAGAGCATAGTCTTTTCTGCTAGAAGTTTAACTTCCATAGATTTTGCACTATTAGGAACTTTTTCCTTGTTTTCTCCATGAGTAGCTTTATGTGACTTTACAGAGACACTATTGCATTGTACAACATGTGCATCCAACTTATACAAGGTACCAATACGAGCACCCCTTGCTAGCACCATTGAGCCTCTAGTCATCTTGCAGCCATTTCCAGAGAATGTGACTTGCACTCCAATATCATTCAACTTACTAAAAAAAGTAAATTTCGAGCCAGACCTGGTATATGCATTACATCATTGATTCCATTCACTCTTCCATTAGGGAATTGAATTATGACTCTTCCACGACCAACTATTTCCATAGATGAATCACTTTCCAAATACACCCTTCCACCATTGTATTGTTCATAGTTGGTGAACCAGTCTCTATGAGATGTCATGTGGAAAGATGCTCCAGAATCAATCAACTAGACACCATTTAATGCATGTGTAGCCAAGGCTGCAATGAAAGCATTTGCATCACTCTGAGAAGAATCATTGTCAGAAGAATACTTCTTCTTCTTCTTTTTCTCCTCTTTACAATCCTTTTGGACATGATCAGGTTGCCCACAATTCCAACACTTCACCTTGGAATTCTTGCCAGGAGACTTTGATCTCCCCTCTGATTTCAATTTGGACTTCTTATCCTTCTTCTTTCCTTTTTCTTTCAATCTACCTCTAACAACAAGGGCCTCCTTCGCCATCTCAAAATATTTTATTCTCATCTCTTCTGATAACAAAGAAGCAACAACATCTTCCATCTTAAAAGTGGATGTCATACTCCCAATAGCCATCACCAAGTGATCCCAAGAATCTAGAAAATAACATAACATCAACATACAATGATCTTCTTCATCAATCTTCACACCCACAGTTGCTAACTGAGCAAGCAGCATGTTGAGAGCATTCAAGTGATCAGCAATAGACACTCCTTCCAGCATTTTCAAAGAGTACTTCTTCCTCAAGAACAACTTATTCACCAAGGACTTTCCCTGATAAATAGCTCCTAGTCTCTTCCACAAAGAGGATGCTTTCTTTTCTTCATGAACATTTAGAAGAACAAAGTCTGCTAAACAGAGCCTTATCAACCCCTTTTATTTTTGATTTGCAAGGGCCCAATCCTCTTGATTCATGCATGTAGGCTTCGTTCTAGACACAACAAGCCAAAGATCATGATCAACCAACAGATCTTCCATTTTGAGTTTCCACAACTCTAAATTACTACCATTGAATTTCTCAATTTCAATCTTTCCTGACGTGCCTTCCATATTAATCTGTAATTCAAAATACCAAACTTCTACAAGACTCCCACTGAATAGAATTGACACAAAAAAACCAACGTACCCATAAGGATAACACAACTGGCCAAGCTTTGATACCACTTGTAAGGAAAGCTTAGGTGCGAAACAAACTCTCCTAACATCAAAACTTCAGGGAAGAATGCAGAGGTGACTTTAAATTTTGCAATTACAGTTCAATTAAGATACTCATCAAAGAAATAATAGAAACAAAGAAGTAAACATACAGAATTAGACACCCTATTTACATGGGAAAACCCTTATGGGAGAAAAACTCAGCACACCAAGAAAAGCCTCTTTGTATTTTAGTAAACAAAATTACATATAGAGTACAGACTTCACTTTTTGATATAAATTTACAACAGTAACATTTCCTTGATCAACCTTGTACCGAACATCCTAGTTACAACACTCTCTGAATTGAATTCATACACACTGATCACAAATCAAACTCTACATAGTCATCCTCCATTTCCCAACATAGTCATTTTCCTCATAGTCTGTTCATCTCCCACACAAGCACAGTCGCAATAGTCCAACTGCTAATGGTTTACATTCTGCTTCTCTGATTGATCAAAAATAGACCACATAGGATAGCCATTCAGTCAAGGCGTTCAAACTGTATTGCATGTCGGTGAGACACTAGGTTGTGTTTCCCTGATGCCACAATGCCTGACTATTGTTATTGGCCAGATTCACTACCATTGACAAGAGTCATATTGATTTCAAACCTGTCGCCCAGACTCACTCTATCACTCAGACATCACATCAATATCCACTACAAAACCATCGGCCAGACCATCGCTATTGGAGAGAGGTCATACCGATCAAAAATCCATCTTGTAAAAATCTATTGGAAAGAGTTTCACTATCACCAAGAGTCTTACAAAACCTTATGTCATACTGATGCTCATCATGCAGAGTTGTCAGTGAGACAAGTGCTATCGGCAAGAGTTCATACCAAAATCATACCCATCGACGAGACCACAACCATCAGCAAGAGTTCTCACCGAAAGCACCTTCCTATTAGCGAGAGAAACCTTATCACTAAGAGTTCATACCAACTACAAATCCATCAACCAAGAGTCTTCCCGATGATCACTAGGAGTGAACCCATCGCCGAGACTAGAGCTATCAGAATGAGTCACTCTGAAGGTTCAACCATCTTCCTGATGTGTTCCATTTGTTACTAATGTGTAAAACCTTGGTGAGACATACTCAGTCGGAATAAGTCATTCTAAATGTTCATGCCTCTCCCTAATGACTTCTGTCACCACAAGTCTCCCCGATAATCATCAGAAACCAACCCATCGGCAGGAGATCTGTCTGGGCGGAATGACATGGAAGTTTCATAGCAATCGACATGTCTTGTTGATGACTCCCATCGGCAAGACAAAACCAAAGTATTAGTGACCCGAGCACTTCAAATGATTAGAATACAACTGCCAGTCAATAAGAATTCCAGAGGGTCTCACTGAATTTTCTCTTTTAGGATTTTACATTCTAGTAAGATTGAGGCACATTTTCCAACATTTAGAATGCAAAAATGCAAACTATATGCACCTTCACTAATACAAAATTTTAAAACCCTAGAATGTAAATTAACTAATGCAAAGTGGAATACAATGTTAATGCAAGATAATTGTAGAATGATGATGGACTCAAAAATTAGAAAAGAAAGTATTCTAAAGGTGGGTTCACCAAAATGTAGACAAATATTTTGGCACCCTAATGATTTCTTACACTTCTAGGGTTTTTCACCTAAAAGGAGAGAGATGGGCAAAAATGGGCAATGTCTACACTCAAAATCAATTCAAGGATGTCCATGCAATATGTTTAAATATAATGTCTAAATAAAATAAAATAAAAAGGAAAGGTGGTTATTAACGCAAAACCTAAGATATGTAAGTTGTTTGAAAACACATTGTGATATACAAAAATACCTAGAAATAAAGGCAAATTGTAACAAAAATTGATGAAATCAAAGGTGTGCACCAGACACCTAGAAGCTAAAAAGGGATGGAATGAAGGTTTGGAATCTTTAAAAACCTGATGCAGAAGCCAACTGGGACACTTGTGCCAATTTTGGCGACTTAGTCCCAGATCTAGAAAAATTGCTCTAGAGCCTGTTTCAGCCAAATGGGTATCCAAATCTACAAAAACTTCCAAAAAATAGGTTTAGTGGGACTGAGTCACCACTATTGGTGACTTAGTCCACTTTTGAATTTCTAAAAATTTGAAAGTGGAAACAGCAGCTTGCTCTGTACTCTGGTTTCTGACAGATGTATGATTCTGAAACTTTGATTTTTGGGCCTAAAAGGGACTTTTAGTGGATATTTTGGCTTTGCAAACAAGGTGATGTCTTTAATGAGTCTTCAACCTAATATTCAATGATTTCCAAGTCTTCAAGATACCTAAATCTGAAAACACACAATAAAAGAGAAATAAATGTTGGATGTTAGGGCATGAGAGTTTGCCTTGGTCAAACCCCTTTTTAGATAATTAAACCAAAATGAAGAAACAATGTAATGAAGCATAATGAAATGGAATTAGAGACTTTCCATGATGATAGACCTTGATTTTTTATAGAAAAAGATGAATCTTCCCTTGAATGTTTGAAAAAAGCTATCAAGATGACTTAGAATGCTAAAACCCTAGCTTGCTTGACTTGAGGTGGAAGATAAATGATGAATGAGTTAATATGATTATGAATTAGGGTTTAGAGGCTTGTATTTATAGTAAATCCACCTAATTTTCCTATTAATTTGATCTCCAAGGTCGACATGAAGGAAAAATAAACTTAAATTCCAATTTTTCCCACCCGAACCTCAAAAATAGCCCAAATGGGACTAAGTCGCCAAGTTGGATGACTTATTCCCACCTAGCAGGGACTAAGTCACCTAGATGGGGGTATGTGCAGGATCATGATAGGCCAAAAAATGGTGATATGATGGGTATGTGTAGGGTGTATGGCTGACGACTTTTTTTTTACCCAAAATTGATGAAACGAAAAGGGTTTTTAAAGGAGATTCTCAACTTTCCACCAATATAAATTATGCCTTACTTTGAATTTAATAAATAATTATTATTCATTTTCTATTTGAATTACGACTAAAGTCCTACTTGATAGGCTAATTGAAAAACATCTATAGCTTTCAAACAATATCATATTTTTTGAATATAAAACATGTGTTGAACATTTTATGCTTTGCATACTATAGGATTAAAAAAAAATGAATTTCATGAAGTTTTGACCAGGTTAAGGTGGTCAGACATATGAGTTTTTTATATTTTTTAGAAGTTGTAATAAAAAATTCATAATTAATTAATTACTTGGAAAATAATTACAAAAAAATATGTATCACATTGGGACATGAGTCCTCTACTTATATCTAAAATATTATAAAAAAATATTATCATTTTATTGCAGTTAGGGTGGTCATACATACACCTACTTCTTATTTTTTCCCTAAAATTTAAGTACTACTACATTGAAATTTCAAATTTTCATCAAATAGATTTTTTTTTTAAATAAACCTAGTAGTTTAAAAACTACATTCAATTTTCTACAAATTCTATTCTTACATATTTTTAAAATAATATAGATAACTTATTCATATTTTTACGTCAAATTGGCTAATGCTAATTTTTCAAAAAAAATTGTCACTTAAGGGCCTATTTTTTCCATTATGATCCTACACATACCCATGGGTAACTTGGTCCCACAGGGGCTCTTTTGCGAGTTGGATTTTCCAGGAATGAAAAAATTAGGCTTCTAGGTTGTTCTAGTAGGTT
>VDFB02084207.1:0-18586 GCA_007258455.2 Sequoia sempervirens | reverse complement strand
ATCCACTCTTTCCTCATTCACCAAGGAACCCTTCCATTCAATTTACTTTACCTAGGAAAAATAACCAAAAACCAATCTTTCATGTTACAACCTATATCCATCAAATCCTAACACACCTTTGTCATCATCAATTTATCTAAATTCAAAGAAAAAACCTAATAAAGAGCTCTAAATCTTTCAATTCCTTAAACAACTCACCAAATTTTCACTTTTACCAACTAGTTCCTCAAGACCAAGATACTACAATCAACCATTTACACCTCAATCATTTCATTTGGCTTCCAAGACATTACTCACATCATGTTTTTGACTAAAACAAACCTGGTTTATATCCACATAATACTAATTTATCAAATTCATAAGTTCTCATGTAGTCAAATTACCATTTCCACCTAGGGACATATTTCTACAACATATCAAATCATCATGTTTGGCCTCAAGGCCTTCACCAAACCATTCACACACCTTCGATTTCTTCACATTCATGGTTATATGCCAAAATAAACATTTAAATCTCTGTATTTACATAATTACACACTTTTACAGTCTTACCACCATTTTGATTATAGGTCACTTATCCCTTAATTGGGTGATTCCTTTCCTTTCACTTTTTATATCCACATTCCCAATATACATTCAAGAGCCTTTTTAAACACATCATAACATATCAAAAGTTCTCAATAGCTTGTCATAAATAAATTACCAGATTCTTGAATTGTTTGCCGGAAAGGGCTACTAATTTAGGCCTAAATTACAAATAAAGTTCTCATAGTTTATCATAAAAATACCAAAGGACTGAAAATATTCATTCATCATGTCACAAAATTGAAGAAACAAACATTTTAAGATACATAAAGGCTCCATAAATCACTATTCCAAAAAACCCTATTCTATGCACAAATCAAGCCCTACAAAGGAGGGTTTATTGCATAAGGTACTTACCAACCTTAAATACTCCTACCACCACCACAAACACCATGGAAATATCCTACATAAGCTTTAGAAACTCACCACCCACCTTCATGCATGCTTTTGCAGTTATCACCACCTTGAAACCATGCTTTCCATGAAGGAAACTTTGTATGTCTTGTATGATTCAACAACCAATCAGAGATTTATTGATTTCCATATTCCTATACACTCATAAATTTCTTAAAACATTCTAAAAACCTTCTATACATTCCATCCCACCAATCTCCTAAATCTACATTGATGGGATGGTGAATTCAAGCCTTAAATGACCCTCAAAACCCTTGACTGGTTAATCTGACAAACCACAAAATCCTTGGCTTTTAAATTTGATGGTAACTCTTCAAAACATCACTAGATTATTGTTAACACCTTGCATAAAGTGAACAAACAAATATATAGCCCGTGCAAGAATTGAATTCAAGAATGAAACACAGTGAAAATAGGAACAAGGAACTTTATTTATTGAAAATGATTCAAGAATACAAAATCTATTATTATGCCCACCTTTTACATGCTTTTTTATATATTCCCAATCAAATAACTACCTTTTGAATCTACCTCATCGAGTGAAACTACCTAAACTTCCTTGTGAATTTTAATATTCCATGCTTCTTTTCCTTTTTACAAATTTTCCCATCTTTAGCAACATTTGGAAATCTTTTTTTTTGTGACCACCAGAGGACCTTAAATACAATGAAGTAGGTATTTATATGACCTTTACATGAATTTACAAATGGGCATTCAATCTAGGAAAAAAAATTCCTATGAGAGGCAACTAGTAACCTAGGTGCTCCTACACCAGTTAGTAGTTTGAAAAAATGCCTCAAATAAATGCGGTCTCATGGTGATGGAATTCCATTCCATCACCACATCAGACCACATTTCTTCAAGGAATTTCTTCAAACTGATCACCACCTTTCCTATGATACCACATTTTTCATACATGTTCACTAAATCATTTTATCAAACTACTCAGTTCCTTGCAATTGCTTCTATGGATAAAGCCTAAAATAGGTGCTTTCCAACAAACTATATGGATGTTTGGAAAAATATCTATCAAAGCATAATAGTAAGCAATAATACCATAGAGAAGGAATAAACTTTTTGAAAAAAATCCTAGAAGAAATGCGGTCTTATGGTGATGGAATGCCATTACATGCATTTTTTTGTAATGGGATGTCATCACCACAAGACCCCATTTCTTTTGTGGCATTTTTTCAAATAGTTCACTACCTTCTCTATGCCATTATAGTTATTGTACATGTCTACAAAAGCATTTAATCAAATGGTTCAGTGACTTGTTGCTATGGGTAAAATCCTAAAAGCACGTCCTTTCGAACAAGATATGGATAGGGAAAATAGTAAGCATGATAATCAGAAATATATAGTTTAATACTTGTACTCAAAATTTTTGTTCATTATATCTCATACATTATAAGTCATGTGATGTGGATTGCTATTGTAACTTTCTTGTGATTGAATAATATTTTGTTTTATTTTCATATGTTGGTTGTGGAAACACCTCCAAATGTTACGAGGGAAATGGATATCGGTGTTTCATCCACTATACAATCCTCGATGGATCTGAAAGTGGAGATATGAGGCAAATTAATAAATTTCAATTTACATTCATTGTTATAGATGTTAGTTCTAGTGAAAAATCAAACCATTATTGATTCATAGTTTAATTACTATTTGGATGGTTTATACAAGGCTTGAGCACACCTCAGCATCAACGTGCAAATATTTCCATCATGGAGAGTTATTGTGAGATGGATGTAAGTGATTATTTTTGTTAAATATATCATTTTTTATAGTGTAATTTCTATATATTAATGTCTTTACTTCTTATTGTAACAGTTAAAACTTCACCAGGAGCTAAACTCTAGGAGGAGGAGCAGGAGCACTCCTTGAGCACAACAAAAATGAGTGACACACTTATCACCATTAGATCGCCAAACAAAGGGAAAGAATGTATTTCTAGAGCATGGAGAGAAATGAATTTTGATTCCAGAGCCCTTTGTTGTATTCCTAGACATGGCAATTTTGTACATATTTTGTATTGGATATATTTTACACTGTATGCCTATATGGCATTCTCATAAGCCTATATGGCTATTTTGTAACTATATTTTATACTTATATAGACATATATTGATGTATGTGTACATGGCTATTTGGTTAATACAAATCTTTTTTATCGATATTTGGTGTCCATATTTGAACTAAGAATTTATGACACATCTGTAGAGAAATAGAGGAATACTACAAACTAAAACACATTACACTTTTGTTCTCACTGACTTGATGTAATCTCCAACATCTCTCTTCTCTCATGCGAAGAGTTAGAACTGCTTGGCCATGCCTTTGCATCATTCAGGAAATTTTGCTCTTTTCGATAATGTCAAAAGCATGGTTGTATACAAATTAGGAAAAATACTTTTCCTTTTAGATTAACAATGCATGGAAGTTTCAAAAAGTATCCTTGATATTACAAAAAGATATGTGTTTATACCATAGTAGAAAAAATATTTTAAGGAAAACATTGGCAAACCAAAAGTATAATATTTTTTGAAAAAATGGGGAAAAGGTCTAGAAAAAATTAGAAAAATCGTTAAAAAAAAAAAGGTAAAAAAAAGAGAGTAAAGACAAAGAGATAAAAAACTTGTTTTAAAGAGATTTAAAGGCATTTCCATAGCATAGAGATATAGAGAGAAAATAAAATAAGGATTTAATAATAAATTGTAAAAATAGATTTTTTGTAGTTTATATTCATATCATTGATTACATTGCATTGCACATCTTTCGACTCAAGCATTGCTTCCACATTGCATAACTAATAACTAAGATCGATAGATGACAAAATTTCAATTACAATATAGTTTTTACAAAAGTCAACCTAGCGGGTTAATACCTTCACATTACATAACTTAATAACGAACAAGCGCCAGTACATTTGCTTGTCATGGTATTCTATGAGACCACATTTTTTTGAGGGATTTTTCAAATAGTTCCAGCGCCTTGTTGCTATGGCTAAAATCCTAAAACAAGTTCTTTCAAACAAGCTATGGATGCTTGGAAAAAATCTATCAAAAGCATAATAGTAAGCGTATCATAGACAAAGCGGTGTGAACTCTTTGAAAAAATGCTTACCGAATAAATGAGGTCCCATGGTGATGGAATGACATGAAAATCAAATGCTTTTGATTGTCATGGTTCCATCCTATGAAACCATTTCTTTGAAAATTTTCAAAAAGTTCCTACTATCTATATAGCACACATTCCCTCGCTTTGTAATCTATCAAAGCATTTTTTATCCAAAATAGTGCATTATCTTCTTTGCTATGGCTAAAATCCTAAAACAAGTTCTTTTGAACAAGCCATGGATGCTTGGAAAAAATCTATCATAGCATAATAGTAAGCAATAGCATAGACAAGGCAATGAACTATTTTAAAAAAATGCCTCAAGGAAACGTGGTCTCAAGGTGATGGAATTCCATGACAAAGAAGAATTGCTTATAGTTGTCATGGCATTCCATCACCATGGGACCACATTTCTTTGAGGCATTTTTTTCAAATGGTTCACTACCTTGTCTATGCTACACATTTTTCATACATGTTTACGAAGGAATTTTATCAAATAGTTCACCTCCTTGTTGTTATGGCTAAAATCCTAAAATAGGATTGCTTCAAAAAGCTATGGATCATTGGAAAAAATCTATCAAAACATAATAATAGCAAGAGCATGAACAAAGGTAGTGAACTTATTTAACTTCCTGAAATGTGGTCTGTGACAATACCAATCCATAGAAACCGTCATGGCATTCCTCATGCTGACCATCACCATGAAATTATTTCTTTGAGGAATTTTTTCAAGCGGAGTTCAGCGCCTTGGCCATATGCTACCACATTTTTCATACATGTCTACCAAAAGAATTTTATCAAACAATTCAAAACGCCTTGTTGCTATATTTCAAAGCCTAAAAAGTACTCAAACAAGCTATGGATGCTTGGAAAATATGTCCAAGCATATGAAGTAACGGCAGGCTATGGTCTAATGGTTTTCACATGAGAAAATCCGAAGCGTGATTTTGTTCACATTTTTTTGTAGGTTATAAACACATCTTTTTTGGCAATTTTGTTGTTTTAAATGGCATTCAAGTTTATGGTGGTTTTTTTGTTTATATGATGATATGTGATATTCTAATCCTAATTCATGCTTCTAGGTTGCATAGATATATATTTGTTTTTTACATGTTTTTTGTACCAACAAACCCAAAATGAACTGAACCCCCCTCGAAAAAAGTTTGGCCAAACCGGTGAACCGAACCACCAAACCTGAACCTCAAAACCTATTCCAACACTCTTCATATTTCCTACACAAACTTAATTGACCATGAAATTATGTTTCCCCTTGACTTTACCCACATTTACTCCCTCAAACCTCTCTTTTTCATTCAAAACCCCTATTTTCCCAACTAGGGCATGTCATGCCATAACATACTTTTGACCTTCCATGTCCTTGTAGACATTTTGAACACATCAAACTCCACAATATCACCCTATTCCCAACCTATTCTAACTTATTTTCAAGAAATTTCTTCTTTTCACCTCTTCTAGCCTTGCTTTTAAGGGGCCTCATTTTTTAATTTTCAATAGTGGAAGCATTAGTAATCTCTTCCAATGCCCTTACTAATACTATTTTCTTATTCCTACTCCATATCCTACTTACATCAAGCCCATATCACCAAGACATAGTCTGAACAATAGGTGGAATGGCCTATTTCAACATACTACACTCAAACCTTTAAGGGATCGATCCGGTTGAACATAGCTCAAAGCGATTCTGTGTGTTTGGGCAACAAAGAGGACCATGCCTAGTGTGAAAATTTCTATTTTTATGCATTGGAATAGTCCATTTGGTCACAGGAATTGCAGAGTGAAAGTTGCACCACTTTGCAACTTTCCACTGCTTCCATTTGACACTTTTTCCATCAATTGAAAACTGGACACCACAGGAAAACCACTCCAAGATAACAAAAATCGAGAGAGGTTATTGTAGATGGGCCCAACATGATCCCATGGGATTAGATGAGAAGTTTCTAAGTATCATGGTGTTCGATTAACGTCATGATGAAGTTTGCAGCCATTTTTCCCTTTGGACCCTTAAGGAATCGATCTGGTTGAACGTAGCTCAGAGTGATTCTCCATGTTTGGGTGTGAAAGAGGACCATTCCTAGTGTAAAAATTCCTATTCAGACATGTTGGAATATTTTTTTGGTCACACGAGTTGCATAATGAAATTTGCACCACTTTGAAACTTTCCACTACTTCCATTTGACACTTTTTCCATCAACTGAATACTAGACACCACAGGAAAACCACTCTAAGATAACCAAAACCGAGAGAGGTTATTTTAGAGGGGCCCAACATGATCCCATGGGATTAAACAAGAAGTTTATAACTATCATGGTGTTTGAGTAACCTCATGTTGAATTTTGCAGACTTTTTTCCCTTTGGACCCTTAAGGGATCGATTTGGTTGAACATAACTTGGAGTAATTCTATATGTTTGGGTACGAAAGAGGACCATGCCTAGCATAAACATTCCTATTCAGATGTTTTGGAATAGTTTTTTTGGTCACACAAGTTTCAAAATGAAAGTTGCACTCACTTTGCAACTTTCCATTACTTCCATTTGACACTTTGTTCATCAACTGAAAATTGGACACCACGGGAAAACCACTTTGAGATAATAAAAATTGAGAGTGGTTATTGTAGAGGGGCCCAACACAATCCCATAGGATTAGATGAGAAGTTTCTAAGCATCACATTTTTTGAGTAACCTCATGCTAAAGTTTGCAGCCATTTTTCCCTTTGGACCCTTAAGGGATCGATCTAGTTGAACATAGCTCAGAGCGATTCTACATGTTTGGGTGAAAAAGAGGACCATGCCTAGTGTAAATTTCTATTCAGATGCATTGGAATAGTCCGTTTGGTCACATGAATTGTAGAACAAAAGTTGCACCACTTTGCAACTTTTCACTACTTCCATTTCACACTTTTTTCATCAACTGAAAATTGGACACCATGGGAAAACCACTTTGAGATAATGAAAATCGAGAGAGGTTATTGTAGAGGGCCCCAACACAATCTCATAGGATTAGATGAGATTTTTCTAAGAATCACGGTGTCTAAGTAACCGCATGTTGAATTTTGCATCTATTTTTCGCTTTGGACCCTTAAGGGATTGATTCAGTTGAATGTAGCTCAGAGCAATTATGTGTGTTTGGGTGCAAAAGAGGACCATTACTATTTGAAAGTGTTGGAATAGTCCATTTGGTCACACAAGTTGCAAAATGAAAGTTGCACCACCTTGGACCTTTCTACTGTTTGCATTTGACACTTTTTCCATCAACTAAAAATTGGACACCACGGGAAAACCACTCTGAGATAATAAAAACTAAGAGAGGTTATTTTAGAGGGGCCCAACATGATCCCATAGGATCAGACAAGAAATTTCTAAGCATCATGGTGTCTGAGTAACCTCATGTTGAATTTTTCAGTCATTTTTCCCTTTGGACCCTTAAGGGATCGATCCAGTTGAACAAAGTGTCTATACTCTAAACTTATCCAAACCTTACCAACTTTAGGATAGAATTTCTAAGATGTCAAAACTTCAAAATCCACAATCATATCTTAGTTATACCACTGTACAATGGGTAAATCAAAAAACCCTCTATTGTATCCTAAACCCTAGGGGTTTTTGAAAATGATACTTCCAAATCTAACCACAACCTAAAAATTACTCAAACAATCATAAAATAATGCTGCCCTACACAAAAACATAATTTGACTCTTCAAAACCACCATTTTTCTTAAAGAAAACTAACTTTTACACACATGGGTTCACACCCATCTTAGTTTCAGACCTTCCCAACACTAACACATCATTCCCACGCCTTAATAATGTTAGTGCCAACCCATTCCTCAAGTTACAGAGGCTACGGAAAGAGGAATGGGTCAAAAAGCCATTTTTATTGACTCAAAACCTTCAAATGTATAAGTTCAGGTCGGTTATAGTAAATTGATGATAAAATGCACAAAAAATTATGGAAAACCTTCTAAATGGATTCAAAAGAAAGGTAACTCCATCTAATATGAAAATATCAAAAAATATGGACCAGGTAATTGAAATACAGGCCATGCAAAAAAAATTAGAAATTTTTGAGTTTTTATTGTTGTTGCTTCTTCAAATCACAAAATCCAACCTTCAATTTGAGTTATCCATTTTTTTTAACTCTTTCCCACCAATTAAAAACTGATTCACCTTCCTAACTAACCTCTGAACTGGTTTGACTCTTCACATTCCCTCCATAGTGCAAATTTTACAATTTTACAACATTTGAGTTTGCAAATTTTGCAATTTTAAAACATTTTGCACTTTTTGAAAAACCCAACCTCCTAAACACCTAATACAGCTCAAATATGACTAAATACATAATAGAATGGTCTCATAGACCTTATTTTAATACAAAACTCAAAATCCTATATTCTACTCCTTATTTGCCTTGGTGAACAAAACCTATTGAATGGTGTTGTTGCACCAATCATACATTGACCTTCTTGTCCCTCCTAAAGTTTGGAACACATCCATTACCTCCACATAAAACTCAACATCCTTGGTCTTCTTAGTTCCCATGCCTTGATATGGTTATGCAAATGAAAATGAAGTAAATTAATCATCTCCTTCTCCGCTGGCTGGAAGAATGCATGCTTAATGTTTTGATACATGATATTAGCTCTCTCATCTACTCCCATGGTTGAATACCAAAATCTAGTATGGTGGGCCTCCAGAGTTCCAGTCATATTTCTTCCTCTTCCACCAAATGTTGGCATGATCCACACATTTTCCAGCCTAATTGACTTTGTTTTTGAAAGCTAAAGTTTCTCCTAAGTCACCAGTGTTGCTCTGTCTTCCTTTTCAGACTCTTTCATTGTTACAGATTGTCTCTGGGATTTAATCATTTGTACCACATGTGGTTTATGTGCTTTAAATCCTTGCATCTAAAGGAAATTTCCTCAACATAAATACTATTAGGGAATTTCAATGTTGCCATTGTATTTGGTATTAAAGTCGGTACCTGCAACATTGAAAATTATCCTTATATAAGAATTCCCTCTATCTTGTTGGATTGTAACACTCTTAATGGTGGCTACATGAAATTTGATTCTGATTCCTCTTCTGCATTAGAGGGAACTCATATATCCTTGTTCTAACTCTTCTAAATTATCAAAATTAGAATCACTAGCTTCCATATTAAAAATTTCCCAACCACCATCTTCAATAAATTGGCCACCAGTTCAAGTTCATTCTACTTTCATAATACTTTATATCCATGGAGTCCAGCCATTCCTTCATTCCATCAAGTGAAGATTCAAAAATGGTGTCAATGCGGAGTACATCCTGCTTGAAGTCTTTAAAAATAATAGCCATATCAAATTCCTTTTTCCCAAGTCATACTCTCTCAAGGTTAACAATCATACATTGACCTTCTTTCCCCTCCTAAAGTTTGGACCACATCCATTACCTCCACATAAAACTCAACATCCTTGGTCTTCTTGGTTCCCATGCCTTGATATGGTTATGCAAATGAAAATAAAGAAAAGTAATCACCTCCTTCTCCGTTGGATGGAAGAATGCATGCTTAATGTTTTGATACATGATATCAACTCTCTCTTCTACTCTCATGGTTGAATATCAGAATCTAGTATTGTGGGCCTCCAGAGTTCTAGTCATCTTTCTTCCTCTTCCACCAAATGTTGGCCTGATCCACACATTTTCCAGCCTAATTGGATTTATTTTTTGAAAGATGAAGTTTCTCCTGAGTCACCAATGTAGCTCTCTCTTCCTTTTCAGACTCTTTCATTGCTACAAATCATCTTTGGGATTTAATCATCTATACCACATGGTTGATGTGATTTGAATCCTTGCATCTAAAGGAAATTTCCTTTACATAAATATTTCTAGGGAATTTTAATGTTTCCATTGTAGTTGGTATTAAAGTCGATACCTACAACATGAAGAGTGATTCTAATTCCTCTTCTACATTAGAGGGTTCATATCCTTGATCTGAATCTTCTAAATTATTAGAATCAAAATCACTAGCTTCCATATTCAAAAATTCCTAACCAACATATTCAATAAATTTATTTGGATCATCAGTAATAGTCTTCCAAATTGGCTGCTAGTACAAGTTCATTATGCTTTCATAATACTTTATAACCATGGAGTTCAACCATTCCTTGATGCCATCAAGTGAAGATTGAGGAATGGATTCAATGTGGATTACATCCTACTTGAAGTTTTTGAGAGCAATAGCCATATCAAATTCCTTTTTCCCAAGTCCTACTCTCTCAAGGTTAACAATCTCAATCTCACTAATAGTGATTACTAAGAAAGGTAATTCCACCAACTCTACCAAATAGTTTACCATAAGAATAATAAAAGCAGAGGATTTGAAAGGAACTCCATGAAAACCAAGCTATCTAAATGGTACATATCAAACTCTAGCTCAAAATATTTTAGATGAGGTTGCTCCCATAGCTCTCTTACTCGCTTGACAAATCCTTGAAACTCTGTATTGATTTTAATTTTCATGTCCCTCCCTTGTTGTTCTTCCTCAATTTCATCAAGATTATACATTGACCTTCTTTCCCCTCCTAAATTTTGGACCACATCCATTACCTCCACATAAAACTGGACATCCTTGGTCTTCTTGGTTCCCTTGCCTTGATATGCTTATGCATGATTAATGTTTTGATACATGATATCAACTCTATCTTATACTCTCATGGTTCAATACCAAAATCTAGTATGGTGGGCCTCTAGAGTTCAAGTCATCTGTCTTCCTCTTCCACTAAATGCTAGCCCGATCCACATGTCTTCTAGCCTAATTGACTTTGTTTTTGAAAGTTGAATGGTGCAGGAGCATGCACACCTCACCCTCAATTTGTGATTGTTTGATGGTAAATTGGGAGGACAGTTGGTAAATTTTATTATGTTGAGGTCTTTTTGTATTGAATAAGGTCTACTAGACCAAGCTTTTATGTACTTTGGGAATTAGTAGGTTAGGGTGGACAAATGTGCAAAAGCACTCTTGAATTAAATAATTGATGATATTGACTTAAAGGAAAATTATGTAAAAATTAGGTGGGAGTGTAGAGAAAGAGTTTAAAAGTCATGTTATAAGGGTTCTTAAGTGGTCCTAGGCCTTTAGAATAATAAATTTGCATGATAAAGCTTATTAAGAAAAACCATTGTTCAATACTAGTATTTGTAGGCTTAGTAAGGGTTTGGTGGTTCAAAGGTAGTTATGGGAATTTAAGGGAGATTATTCTCATTTGAAATGTATTAAAAACATCATTCAAGCCTAGATGGGGGTTCAATCAATAATTTTTTTGAGGATTGGTGCTCTTCACAATGCCTAAAGTTGTGGAATTTCAACATTTTTCTGAGTTTTTCAGTTTCTTTTCTCTGTGTATGGCCCAATATAGGCCTCCTATGAATATAAATTCATGAAAAAATATGGTTTCAGGTATTAACCTAGATTTCAATTTGTTTTGATACACCTTTAGTTGATTTAGTGAAAGGAAAATCCATTTTTCTTTATTCAGCCTATACAGACCAACATGATCTAAGTTTACTTTAATTTTTGTGATGGAGCCCTTCCTCCTACTATGGTGAATTGTGACTTAGAGGAAAGGTTTACAATGTTTTTTTTTCAAGTTTCCTTAACTATTTTATTAATGGTGAGGAGTTTATAGGGTTGGTGATGTTGTTTTAGGCTGAGAATGTGAGATTTTGGCTTGAAATGGAGGAACCAAAGCAATTTTTTTGAGATCTATTGAGTCTAAAGGTCAGGTGGAGGTTTATTATGTGAATGTAGGCCCTAAATTTTTTTTTGATAATTTGGTGAGGTTTGGAAGGACTTGGAGTTGTGAGATGCTAAAAACCCTAGGTATTTGTGAGGAAATTGAGGGTTTTAAGAAATTATGGCTTAGAGGTTGAGTGATTTTCTAAAACCTATGGAATTGGGAGTTTTGTGACCTATTTGATGACTATCCAAGAGCTTGTGGGGTTAGAAGAAGTTTAAAGAGCATTTTGTTTGTAAAATAGGGCTAATTTTGTAGCCTTTTTGTAGGGAAGTTTGAAGGATCTCCAATAAATTGTAAAGAAACCTTGTATGACTGGCTTGGGAATGGTGTTGGCAGTTTGAGTAGATGCTATATTGATGATGAGATGGTCCTTGAGAGGAATTCTCTAAAATTTAAGCCAAATTGTTGATTTTGGAAGCCTTTTTGTTGGTAGTTGTTCCAAGATGGCCAAATGAAATAACAAAGGTTGTTGATTTACTAAAATAAGATTTGTTTGAGTCTTCTCCACCTTGACTCTATATAACTAAAGTTTTTCCTAGGTCACCAGTGTAGCTATCTATGCCTTTTCAGTCTCCTTCATTGCTACAGATCATCTCTGGGATTTAATCATTTGTAGCATATGGTTTATGTGCTTTGAATCCTTGCATCTAAAGGAAATGTCAACATAAATACTGCTACTCTTTGAAGGTTAACAATCTCAATCTCACTAATAGTACATTTACAACCATATTCAAATGTTTTCCTTCAAAAGGCTACAAATTCAAATATTGACTTAAATAACCTTCAAGGGGCTTTAAATAGCCTTTACAAATGATTCTACATCTTTCCAATCATGCCTAACTATTCTTTTTGTTACTAACATGACTTATTACATTATAAATCAATTGTGGATGTGTTATGACCTTATTTAATTAACAAAACAAAAAACAAAAAACTAACTTAAAAGATTTTCATGAACCAAATTTTCTCAATAACCTTGGTGCCCCTACACCAAATATCATTATTTCAGTAAATGTCATTACAAGTAAATATCATTACAATGCCTTAGGTACTCTATTCTCACTAATATTTTACAATGTCACTCATAGGTTCTCATTTAGAGGTTAACTTCAAATGAGAAACTTGAGATTTCCTCACAAAGATTCACACCTCTTTTATAATGGCTTGAAATCAAAATTAAGATTTTTCAAGATTATCAAAATAAGGATGTTGCATTGCTTTTTTGGCTAAGATTCTCTTCAATGGCTCCAAAATCAGAATTTTCTACAAGGAGAGACCAATCAATTTTTACTAGTTTAGTTACAAATAGGAAAAGTAAAAGAATAAAAAGAAACAACTCATGTCCAAAATGGAAATGAAATGAAAATAGATGGAAAGAACTTACAAATAGGCATGGAAATCTCTCAACTTAGTCACTCCTACTCATACATCTTCACTATGAGTTCCAAGATATCTATTGCACACAACACCTCTCATGAATCTATAATATGTTGAAATTCAAGATGCTCCTGTAATGTCTACATCATAGGTTCTCATGATAAGGTTAACATCAAATGAATAACTTGAAATTCCCTCACCAAGATTTGCACACACTTTTGTAATGGCTGAAAATCATAATTGAGATTTGTAAAGATCATCAAAATAGGGATGTTGCATTGCTTTTATGCCTGAGATTCTCTTGGATGGCTCATAAATCTGTATTTTGTGTAAGGGGACACCAATCAATGTTTACCGGGTTACTTACAAATATGCAAAGTAAAATAAGACGTGATAGCATTGGCATCAAAAAAATTAACGTGGATACAAGTATAAATCGATACGAACCATTGTGCATATTCTTACAAATTAATCCAGTGAACCATCCGGATCTGCTCTACTCTTTATTGTGTCAAGTATTGCTTCATGGTCAGACTCATAGACCTTCCACAAGGTATTGTTCAAAGGTCTACCCCCATATTTTCTCAAATGAACAATGGATGCCACAACAAGGTTCGAGTAATGAAGAATCTTACAATGCATGTCAAAGTCCTCAAACAACCAATGTTTAACACTCTTATGTGGGTACCTTCTAAGCCACATTCTAGTAATAACAACTGAGCCTATAGGGTATTCAATATTTTCTCCATCTATAACTGGGGCTTCCAATATCTTTTTGACCTCAACACAACGACACAAGTAATAGTCTGTTCCCTCTTCATTTTCTTCATCTACAATAACTGCATAAACATGCCCTGCATTGATCTGTGTAGAAAATCACTTAAAATTAGTCAACATTATGAATATAGTACAAAGTAATATTATAACAATATGGAATTTCAAAAACTAAGTAGATATATTACCTAGTTGAACTAGATCTAATACGTGGTCAAAGTTGACCGATGATTCCATCTATGTTCTAGTTCCAATGTCATCAGAGGGCGATATGTGTGAAGTGGGCTAAGATAACTTGTCAACCATTTGTCAACCCACTCCTCTAACTCATAATCATTCCAGGCTTGCATTGTACATGAAGAACAAAAAAATGCCATCTTATGTGTATTGATACTCCATGAACCTGCATTTGAGCTAAGGAAAGAGTGTAGCTCACTCAATCCTGTGAGTATACAAAAATCCTCATATGGTGCAATGTTAGTATCATCCATCAACCAAAAAAATCTATGAACTGAAGACGTACCTTCATTACCTTGACCCATTGAAGCATTACACAACTTGATGATTAAACTTTCATCTATCAACTTTGCACTATCTTTATACTTAAACTCTTCTCATGCTAATGCTCTTTTCACAGATGCTCCTACACCATCATGCTCACCCTTTCCATGCCCGACCTCACAAAATTTCCACATATGTTGAACACCTGTAGTGAGATGCATCCTGCACAACCAGTAGAACATGCACACGTTCTTGAATTGTTCTACACATTTATCTGACCATATTATATGCTGACCGAATGCTATGCCCCTCCGAGCCAAATCACTATAGAACATCTGGAAGCAACCTTGCATGAACTATGGATAATGTGTGTGATCATCATTAATATAAAATTGATACTCCCTCAATACCTTCCTTTGGTCCTTTGTACTATCAGCTGCATCAATGAATGCTATGTGCACAAATATCGAAACCTGTGTGGAGTTGTAATACTGTGACTACACCTCACACTGTGGTTGTAGAGTGTAGTTCTCTGAAAAGTCAACCACTGATACTATGTTGCCATCTGGAAAGGTGTCCTTGCATAGCTTGAATTGCATGTCAAACCATTAGGCTCTATGGGTATTCCTTGCATACTCATACACTAGATTCTCACGAAGCATGGACATAAACTGATACACTGGAATCTTCTCAATAACCAAATCACACCTTTTTACTTGAGACCCATCTTTTGTAGCATATGCCACTATTTTATAATTCTAAAAATCTACTAGTTTATGTCCCACCTCATTTGTGCTTTCCATATGTTGACATACTAGCATTCATTGCAAGCCACCGCAATGCTCACATGAACCATCCAAGCATGTTGTCTTATAGAATAGTTGGCCATCCTCCATTTGACATAAATTTTTTGATAAGAAATATCTTGAATATTTTTGTGGGGCTTATATGCCACAATCCTACAAAACATCCTTAGTATGAAATCTAAACATATAGAACAATAAACATCATAATGGTTAGATAATTCAATATGTAGTCTACAGAAACAAGTAGTGCATGTGTGATTTATCTTGACATAAAAAGGTTTAAGAATTTCCAAAAATCTTTGAGAAATACTAAAATTAGGATAAACATTTTAAAATTTACAAAAAGATTGGGTTTGAGTCGTATCCAAAAATATCTTTGGATGTGGCTCATGGTTCTGACTACCGATTCTCCTTCTTAGGACATCCCTTTCATTCGAAGATGGCCTTGTATTATTCTTCCAATAATCTTCAATTAGTGTTCTCAATGCTTCAACAATTTTTTTATCTTTATGTGGTAGTGTTCCCGAGAATTCCCATAATCCATTTGAATCGATGCCCTCAATTCTTTTCCGCCTTTGAACAACTTTTGATAAAGTTTTTCTACTAATTCCCATTTGTTCACTTGTCTTTTTAATGAGATGAGATCTCTTTGTTTGATTGCTTACCAAATTCAATGTAATGACACGTTGAATGACATTACTATCCTTTGATCATGAGGTCTTACCAACACTTTCATAAGAATCCATTAGATTCTTCAGAATTGTGTTTCAACTTGATGCATTCGATGTTCTCAACCCAAGAGTCTTCATGATGTTTATGTACTTTAAACCTCATATCATTTGAACAAATAGTTGACATCTTCCGATCTCATTTAGCCTTTAAAATAACATTTTCCAAATCTTATCAGCATATCTTCTACTAGTGTGTTCGGGAATCTTACCTTCCATGTGCTGCAAAATATCCTCATCAATATTAATCAAAAATTCTGGCTTTCTATGCAAAATTCTATGTGGTGTTCTCTTAGGTACATACATCTCAACATTAGCAATTTCATCAATATTTAATTGAGGTGAGCTAGATTGCGTACCTTCGAGCGAGGGTGGAATAGAATACATACCTTGAGGTTCACATGGGAATGATGGCATACCTTGTTCATCAAATCCGAGTGATGATGTACTCTCAACTTTAGATGTGGTGGATGGTTTCCAACCATACTCACTTGTGGTAGATGGTTTCCCTCCATATTTTCTTGTGCTTAATGGTGTCCCTTCATATTCATTTGTGATACAGGGTGTGTTTCAAACTACAGTATCTGCATCTCCCCTAGCACGACTCTTTGGCATTCATGCCCTTTGTGCTGCCAATTTCTTTTCTCTTTTTGACAGTTGAGGTTCCTCTTCAACTGGCTTGTTTTCGTCAATCGTTCCCATTTTATCCTTTTCAAGATATTCCCTCATCTATTTTTCTCTTTATCTCTATAGACTTGGAGCTTATCATCCATTAGTTTTTTCCTTTTAACAGTTTGTTTCTTCGACATGACAAATAATTTTACCTGTGCAAAAAGTGCTAAATCAAGTCAAATTAACTAATAGTGAAGGGTTGTAAAAGTCTATTAAAGAGGGGGACCAACGGTCACCCCTTTCAAATGTTAGTTTTTGAATTTGAAGTGGTTTTTTTTTAAGAGGGAAACATTATAAAATTCCATGATAAACTTGAATGGAGGATGGTCTTGGATTGGGAGTCAAACCAAATGAGGAAATGCTGAGTTTTCCTTAACAAAATTGAGCTTTTGGTGACTGAAATTGAGTTTCTCAGTTGGGAAGCATTATTTTATGATAGATTGATCATGATCAGGGTATATTAGGCTTGTTTCAACATTTTTCAAGTTTTGGAGTGTTTGGCAAGTGCTGCTTTCAATAAAACATACGGTTTCTAAGCCTAGGGAGAGGATTTTATGGTTTGGGTGGTAAATGATTGAATCTCTGCAATCTAATGATATAATTTGAAGTTTTGATAGATATAAAGTGCTTCCCCAAGGTTTTAGGATATTTTGACAAGTTTTGAAGGTGGTCCCTTTGTAAAAGTGGGCTAATTTGGGCCCTTAAAAGTGTAGAAAACTTGATAATTTGTGTAGTTTGGTACAAAACAAGCATTGGTGATTGTTGGATCTATTGAAAGGCTCTATAATGGGTAAAATAAAGGTGCCTAAATGGTCCTAGGTATATAGAACAACAAATTTTCATAATGAAGCTTATTAAGCAAACCATTGCTAATAGTAGTACTTTTAGGCGTAATGAAGGTTTGGTGGTTCAAGGGTGGTTATGGGCATTGAAGGAAGTTGGGACTCCTAATTTGAAAATGTATAAAAACATCATACAAGCTCGAATAAAGGGTTCAATGAATTTCTTTTGAGGGTTTGGTGCTCTACTCAACACCTAAACTATGGAGTTTCAAGTATTTTTTTATGTGTTTTCAGTTTATTTTTCTTGTGTACGGCCCAATACAAGCCTCCCATGATTAGAAATTCATAAATCACTATGGTGGTAGGTTCTAACTTGGACTTCAATCTATTTTGAGACTCCTTTGGTTGTTTTGGTGAACTAAAAACTTCATTCTTCATGATCAGCCTGTACAGACCAGCAAGGTATGAGTTTTACTTTAATTTAAAGATGGAGCCTTTCCTCCTACTGTCGTGACTTGTGATTCAGAGGAAAGGCTTGTAATATGATATTTTCAATTTTCATGTTCTTTTAATAGTGGTAAGGCATCTATAGGACTGGTGATGTTATCATAGACTGAGAAAGTGAGTTTTTGGCATGAAAAGGAGGAACCAAAGTGTTGTTTTTGAGATCTAATGAGGCTAAAGGCCTAGTGAAGATTTATTTTGTTTTTGCAGACCCCAACAAAATTGATTGATGCTTTGGTGAGGATTGGAAGGCCTTGGAGTTGTGAAATATAGAAAACCCTAGATATTTATAAGCAAATTGAGGGTTTTTGTATTAGAAACCTATTTGAGCATGCAAGGTCCTAAAACCCAAAAAATCTTTTGTTTGGAGACCTAAGTAAGGACTTTTTTTGGATTTGGGGGTCTATTGAGAAGTTAGAAGGTTGTGTGGGGAATTATACCCTATTGATTAACTTTGGTATGCTACAAACTAAACAATGTGAATTTGTTGATTTGTTGAAAGAAGAGGTCTTGATGAAATTGTAAATTCAAAA
>VDFB02084206.1:0-11288 GCA_007258455.2 Sequoia sempervirens | reverse complement strand
AGAGGGGTCTTCGGTTATAGATGCGGAAAGGTTAAGGCTAGATGTGAAAAGTTAGTTGCCTGATAGTAAAATAGCTTTAGTTTGGTCTGAGGTCTCAGATACCAATGTAGGAGCATGGAGATATGAAGAGTTCAAGGAAAGGATAGCTCAGAAAGATTTATCTGTCCTGACCAAGGGAATGGTGAAGTCTGGACTGGCTCATGTGGCTGGATTTCCTCCTGAAACTCAGTGCTATGAACTAATATTGGAGTGTGCTCTCGCACTATGACTTTGACTTAAATGATTGTCGGCGATCGATGGAAGGTGTTGGCAAACTTTAATCCAGTTTCCATTGCCCAGGCATTTGATATGCCAAACTTACCATGTGTGTGTGCCTTGGACATGGACTTAGCTAGAACTTACTATGAGGATGAGCCTACTAAAGCCTAGTAGATGATCAATTCTTGGCTTGAAAAGCTGAAATCTCATTTCTCTAAGTTTCCTAAGCAGTTGCATAGGGTCAAGTTCAGACAGGATATATATGATGCAATCACATTGTTGAGCAGGGTGGCCGGCTTGAAGAGTGCTGGGGTGTTGGAAAATTGGATGGTGCATGTCATCAACAAGATTGAGCAAGGTATCAATTATCACTGGGCAAGGATTATCAGTGCAATGATTGACAAACAAATGAGAGATGTGCTGGAATCAAAGAAATTCACTATGTCATCTTATGTGATGTATTTGCTTGCTAGGTTTTATCCATACAGGGGATTGAATCCAAAAGGAACATTCAGATAGGATGTCATTTATGAGGTATACCCTAAGTTGTACCTAGGGAACCAGAACTATAGAAGAGCAAATGATGCATTTACTATGCACATTACTAGGTTGCTTCAGAATGCAGAACATGTGAGAATTTTCGATGGAGCCAAGGAGCTGATCAAGAAATATGGAGCTTGGTTTATACAATTCCCTACCTTCTCCTATATCAGGATTGATGGATGTCCTACTGCTCCATACAGATTGCCAAGATATCCTACTGACCATGTCATACTTTTGGAGGTTACCCGGAAGATATGTGATTTTGATGCCATTGTTAAAAGAGAAATGCATAAAACAGGATTTGGTGGGGATTTTCCTTTGAAGATTCGTATAGTTGAGGTTTTCCCTTCAATTCAATCGCCGCTTTTAATGAGAGGAATTGAGTACTATGGTTTCTTTCCATCCTTAGAGGGAAAGCTTTGATACACCGTGAAGCACGTATTGAAAGTTACCAAAGAACATCACCAGATGACCTTAGAGGACTATCAGCTTAATAGCAAGGATGACTTTGAGGCAGAGAAAGAAAAGATATTCTAGGCTTCGCACCGGATGTGACTTAATGTACAATGTCAAGTTGATTCCCTCGACCGGGCCAAAAGACGGGCTGGAATTTGGTCTAGGATCATGCATATGAATCGGCTTAAAAGACAGCCCATTGGAGATATAAACTGGTCAGAAAAGGAAATAACTAAGCTGGAGGAATTAATGGCTCCTATTATGAAATCTACCAAGTCCTGGCTAAAGCATAAAGTATGGGAATTGGAAAGTGAAAAGGTACCCTGTACCTTAAATTTGATGGGAAATTTGAATGCCCATTCCACTTCAGAGGAATCCGGTGAGGATGATTCTGCTAGCAAAACTAAGGTAAGCTCACCTTTCAAGATTAAAATCAGAGGCCCTAAGGAAGATGAGCCGGAAAAGAAAAGAAAACCTAGGGGAAAGAAGAGGAGTCGAACTGTGAAAATAGGTAAGTCTACAGAAGAGGAGGAACTTGAGAAAGCAGAGAAAGAAGATGCTCCTCCAGAGCCAAAAAGGGCAAGGACAACCAGGGCTTCCAAGAAGAAAGGTCAAGAAACTTCTAAGGATAAGGTGGATCCTTATTTGGTTGATGTGGAAAGTTCAGGAGAGAAAACTAGGGTTTACTCAAGAAGGTCAAGACCTCCATCTCCCAAGGAGACAATTCAAAAAGCAAACCCTCTTCTAATGGCAACCACTGCAGAACAACAAAAGGATACCTCTTCTCCATTGGGTATGCCTGAGCAGACAACTCATGGAGAGCATGAGACAAGTGAAGAAGCAGAACCGTTTAAGGATGGAGAACTTTATGGTGCATCTACTAAGCTTGAGGTTGGAGGTGTGGAAGTGCATCCTTCTCCATTAGTACAGTATGAGGATTCTCCTCCTGCAAGTAGCAAAGATAATAGATCCCCTGAGAAGGAGGATGTTCTTGTTAAGACTCCATCACCCCTGCAAGAAGAAAAGCCAGAGTTGGAGAACAGAGGTGATCAATCTCCTGAAAAGGAAAAGGATGAAACAGTGGAACAACATGAAGAGGTCAAGAAAGATGAAATCTACGTGGATCCTACTATTCCGAATTGGTTAGACAAAGAAATCAGGAGGAAACAGGTCATTGTTGAGGACACTCCTCTCAACTGGGATGAAATGTTGGCTAAGATTGGAAAAGGAAAGAAGAAGAAGGTAGCCAAGTTGATTTGAAAGATCGACAGAGATGAAGCTAGTAACCAGGTTATCCATGTTGCTACCCCTGCTGCTGATAAAAGTAGAGATGAGGTCACTGAGAAGGATTATGATGTACAGACCATCAATCTTGGGCCCGCTTCTATGGAGCAAGACATTGAAGAATATGAAGGGTCTAGTGCAGTGATCATTGGGAGATTGAGAAAGGAAACATAGTCTAAGCATGAGCTAAAGAAGGAGAATGAAAGGCTTAGGAAATGTTTAGAAGATTTAATGAAGCCTTTGCAATCTTTTCACCCATCCTCTTCTGCTACTACTGGTTTCTTGCCAAAGGAGACCATTTCTGGAATAGAAAAGATGAAGGCTTCTACCATGGCTACAATAGATTGGTTAAAGGAGGTGCAGACTAAAGGAGATGATGCAATAAAAGAAATCCTTTCAACTAGAAAGGATGCAACAATGGCTAAGGATTTGTTAGAGCATGTGTTGTCTCAGGACAAGTTGGATACTGATCTCTTATTTCCAAAAACTAAGGCAATTATGGAGTATAGTAGGGATCGGCTGGTTACTAATGGAATCCTCCCTTCATCTAGGGTTAATGAGCCTTGGGAGTGGTTTGAAGCCTTGCAAATCCAACAGAAAGCCATCAAGAAGATCTATAAACAAAAGAAGCAGATGGATGGTAATCTAACTGGTGTTTATGATGGATGCATCACTTTTTTTGAAATAATGACTAGCAAAAGGAAGATCGCCCCTAAATACCTAAGTTTGGAACAATTGGGAGAACGGTGGCATGATGTTTGTGCCCCTAATATTGAAAATTCTGTGACAGGGCACCAATTAGATGATGTGGCTACTTATCTAGCTGTGGTGGATAAGTACTTAGCATATAGGGTGACTCCTGGATACAACAAATAAAGGGTTGAAATTGGATCAATTGAATGTCAGCTCAAAATCCTACCCTTGCCACCTATTGCTGAGTTGGATAGGGTGTTTTTGAAGGTTCATGAGTCGCTTGATCAGAAAAAGGATAAGGGAGGCGGTAATTAATGCCAACTTGGATATTTATGCTTCCCTATTATTATAGGGCAATAAAAGCTGATCTCGGAGCTGCACAAATGTGTTTTGGCCTAATCTTGGATGTGATGTACCTACATTTAATGTGCGCCTTTATTTTGAAATTCCTAAGGCTAACTTGTTTTGGCTATTTTATTTTGTAAATGTTTGGGTGGGCCGACATGTTTGAGGATTCTCTATAAATGACATTCCTACCTCATTTGTAAGGGGTTAGTTAGACAGATAATAGAGACAAGCTAGATTAAGAAAGAGCTAGAGCATTTTGTAGTAGAGATAGTAGTTAGTTCTTTGAAGCAAGTGCTGTAACACAGAACAGTGGAATTGTTGCTACATTTTGGTGATCTAATACAATTGAAGGCATTGTGGTTTCTGGTGAATTCTTTTGTGTTAGTTTTTCTTGCATGGTTCCTGTTGTTCATCTTTTGAAATTACTCGAGAATAGAAGATTTGATGTTAAATTTAGAACTAGATTAGTTTGGTGAATGATGTTTATGGTTTCATGCTTGGAGTCTTTGTAGCAATCTCTCAGGCTCCATAATTCCAAGAATCATCTGGAACAGTAGACCTGGTGAAAGTCAACCGACCCTGCAATTGCTTATGCTAGTTCGATTATAGATGAATGTCTATGATTTGAAAATCTATATGCCTTAGAAGATTGCACCGTTCTTGTGATATTGCATTGTGGGTTAATCAAGAATTGGTTATTTTAGATTGATCCATTCTAGATATCTGTCATTTTCATTGTTCATTCAGAAATAGCTTAGATTTCACACTTCTTCTCAGACCCTCATCTTTTGCTGTTTCTTTATTATTCGGTTAGATTTAGGATTTAAGATCATAATATTACAAGATTTGATAAGTTGGAAAGATACAGTTTGCTTGTAGTAAGGTCCAATTGTGATTACCAGTATTTTCACATATTATCTGAGTTGTTTATGCATTGTCAAGGCCTGACACCCGAGAGACCTTGGGGTGATTTTAAGCAATTTATTGTTGAAGATTATCTTTCAAGAGAGATAGAATATCCTTTTCTGTCTGAGTTGTTGCTGTGCAAAAAAACACCATCAACAAATTAGCGCTAGAAGGAGGGTCTGAATGAGCTCGCTGGATCGTTTCTTAAACGCCATGTCTCCTAAGAGATATAGAAGAAGTACCAGATCTACCCCAGGAGAGGAAGATCTACAGGAATTACAGTTCCCCACTAGGTCAAGGAGGACTCAAGAAAGGGGAGAACCATCATCACCCATCCCTTCACCAGCATCATCCACATCTTCACTTCCAGAAGTTGAAGCCATACCCATCCCTGAGGTAGTTCCCATTCATCAACCCTAGCCTATCATTAATCAACCACAACCACCGCCACCACTCTTACCAATGGCCTTCCTCGCTAATTATCATCTCCCTTGTTTTTCAATGCTTACAATGTTATGCCCAAGAACCCTGAGCATTTTTGTTCAAAATTTCATGTCAATGACCCAAACAGAACTGAAGAGGAACATACTAGGATCTTCCAAACCTATCTTAAAGTTAGAGGAATCACTCATGAGGATGTCGCCTGTAGGTTATTTCCTTATTCATTGGGAGAGAAGGAATTTTATTGGTACAATCACCTCCCATCTGGTTTGATTCTTAACTGGAGTGATCTTGAAATTTCCTTTTTACAGAAGTTTAGGATACCTATTAGTGCCAATGAATTGTATGTGCAATTCACTAGAGTCAAGAGAGAGGTTAATGAACCCATATCCAGTTTCAATAATAGGTTCCATTGTGCATATACCAGACTCCAGGACCCTTATGTCCTAGATGATGTTATAGCCCTAGGAGTCTATTATGAAGCATTAGATAGCCTTACATCAACCTTTTTGAAATGGAGACCTAATCCTCCAGCTTGCCTAGTTGATGCTTATACAAAAGTAGTCAAACTTAGCACAGACTTAAGGCAACATTTGGTTGGACCATTGCCTTCTTTAGGGCTGGTTGCACATCCAAACTAGGTTTAGGAAGTGAATCAGGCACTCGCCAATCATACGCCAATCATGAATCCAATACCTCAATTGCCTTTGGTGCCACATCCTGGTCACCCCATGAGCCAGGTCTCTCCTATAATGAATGTCCCACAACAACAAGTTAACCAGCCCTTTTATCAGCAGCAGCCAACTGGTTTCCCTACTTACTTGTAGAATTCTGAAGTGTTGCATCAGTCCATGGGATCTGTTACAATGTATGTTCCTCCTCAGGGTAATTCGAGCCAGACCCCTTATGGCGATCTAAATAAAGATAGGGTTGATGAAATGGCTGAGCAAATAAAAAAGTTAAACCTAGAGGTGACTTACCTAAGGAATCAAAACAACGAATTACAAGCTGCTCAGAGAAATTTACAATCTAATCAGAACAAAGAGCATCCACAGGGGCAAAATTTTGATAGAGGACAGTGCAATGAAAGGGGGTACAACAATGACAGAGGATATAATCATGATAGAGGTTACAACATTGATAGAGGATTCAACAATGATAGAGGATTCAATAATGACAGAGGGTACAACAATGATAGAGGACAAGGTAGTGGGCCAAGATTTGATAGGAGGCAGTCACAGGGACAGAACAGGACATGGAATATAGGGCCTAATAATGGAGGAGTCCCTACTCCATTGGATCAACCTGTCAACCAAACTGCTAATCAGCCAGTCAATCAAGACAAGCCTCCCAGTGGTGTATATCTGGCTGAGGCTGCCCTGTCAGGGTGGTGTAGGCTCCATAAGACAAGCCAACATTTTGAGTTAGAATGTCCATAATTTCAAACTGCGGCCTCTATTTTCCAATATGAAGTGGAGAATAATGCAAATGGTCAGGAGATTGTTCCCTTCATCCCCTATGACTCTCCTGTGTTGGTGCTGAATCATGCTCCTTTTCCAATAGGTGAAGAAAATGTTAAAGAAGAGGAATCATTCTGTGGGGATAAAATAGATCAAATCTACAATGGAGATGAGGTGGCTCAGTTATTCAATGAAGAGGCAACAAATGATAATGGCCCCCTGGATCAGGAAGAGGCTTATGTTGAAGAAGTACAGATGTTCCAGAGGTAGGGTAAAGGATATGATTTAAGAGACATGCCCCATAGATGCCCACTGGCTGGGGGTCCTTTCACCACCTCTATTCCTCCTAATAATTTGAATATCGCTCCAGACCCAAGTTCTAGTAATAATCTATCCTTTCCACATGTTTCCAAGCAGTACTTTTCAAAGGAAAGACAAGCTCAAACTGACCCACAGAAGGAAGAAACTACTCAAGCAGGTAAAGATAAGGTAGAGGAATCTCCCAGGGACATTCCCATTAATTTAAGTGAGGAGCAAATGGCTTTGTATGTTGCTGAGGATTTCAAGAAATTAAAGGTAAATCTTTTAGTATTCAAGTTACTAAGGTTCCTAGCAATTAGGAATGCAGTTCTGGGTGCCTATGATGCACATCCAACATCTTTGGATAAACCTTCCAGTGAGAGTGTCAAGGTTACTGGCTCAGATACAAAGACACAAACCAGGCTTATGGTCGACTAACTTACCGGAGATAAACAGCGAGAAAGACAAGACTAAGTGGCCTGTAGACACCGTACCCAACTTTGTTTCACAAGACTTGATACCACCATTCTTGATCTCCATGCATGTTTGGTAAGAATCTATAATCGCTACTAGATTCGGTGCTTCTACCAATGTGATTCCATTTGGAGTCTATAGAGTTTAGGATTACACTCACTGACTCCTTAAGAAGGTAACTCAAATGGATAGAACTGAAGCAAATGTAGTGGGAGAGTTAAACATGATTCACATGCAAGTAGCTTCTGACCCAAGAATCCAACATGTTAAATTAATATTCAAGTAGCTGATATACCTGTCGTGTATGGATTAATTTTGGGAAGAGATTTTACAAATGCCCTAAATGGATATGTACCACCGACTACCCTAATGTGGCTTCCTAGAAAGGTGCCAATCGCATCAAATTGGAGAGAGACCAGAATGAAGTACATGATACGAGTATCAAAATACTTCTAAATAAAGTTCGATATTAGAAGTAGGTGCGGGAAATTATATGCCATCGACTTTTACAGGAATCTAATCAGAGGAGGTATTGATGCTATCTAATGTCTATTGACATGTAACAAATCCAAAGAATGCTACCTGCTCGACAGATCAATTACAAAGAGGATAAATTTGAGGATAGTCGATTTGCTTGTCGGATGCCTTCTAAGAATTCATTAAGCAGTAATTAAAAACCAAAGTTCACCTCAGTAGGGAGAACAAATCAAGAATTGCTCTACCTAACGTGTAGAGTTCACAATGCTTCCCATTCAAAGCTGGAATGTTGTTTATGCCAAGCAGCAATAGAACGAGTACAGGAATGCATGAATTTAGCCTTAGCAGTCAAGACGGGCGTGCAAAGCCCTCCAGAAGATTATAAAGGAAAGAAAGTGATGACATCTAAAAGATCCTCCAGCAGTAATAACCCGAAGGATATGACGAAGAGGAATGCAACCGCTGAATGCTGGACCCTCAGATTTGATGGATCTAAATCCAAGCATGGAGCTGGAGCAGGATTCAAATTGATTAGTCCAAAAGGTAAGACCTTTTTTGCAGCCCATAGACTTCAATTTCACTGTACTAATAACGTAGCAGAATATGAGGCATTGATTCATGGACTTCTTATGGCACTTAAGAAAAAGGTTAAGGTTCTACAAGTTTTTGGTGATTCTGAGCTGGTAGTTAAGCAAGTAAGGAAACAGTATTCATGCCACGATAGGAGAATGACTAATTATAGGCATAGAGTATGGGACCTCATTGAGGGATTTGATGCCTTCAATATTCAACTGATACCACGATAGAAGAATCAAACTGCAGATTCTCTAGCCCAGGCAACGAGCACTCTACAGCCCCTATTTTTGTCAGGTTTGAAAAAATTTACTATAGAATTGACTCCTGTACCATCAGTTCCAGACAATGTTACTAACTTTCAGGTATTTGAGGATAACAAGCATATCCTAGACTTCATTACAAACACAGATGTTTTAGCTTCCCAAATAATTGATGAAACAGTAACTCTAGGAAGTAACTAGATTTGAGGAGTGGAGCAATTTGAAGTCTAATACTATTCCAAGGGGAATGGTATGCTTAGAGCGATTTTGATCCGGACAAGACTTAGATCAGAGCAAGAGTCTAAAAGAAATCTACAGTGGACAGTAGATACTCAATATGGGGAATCAAGATAATGTTAAGAATATTTTATTGGCCAAGTATGCACTCTAGAGGAAAGACAAGGAATAATTGAAGTATTGCATAGCCTTCGATATAGCATGGAGTTACTTAAGATTCAAAACTTATGATACATCAATCATAACTCATAATATACCAAACTTTCAGCAAGTAGATGAGACCAATTAACGCATTACTAGAAACCAATTATACGTAGTTAGTTCAGAACATCACAACTGTAATTATATTTCGCCGTGCATTCAACATGGGTGGTGAACCTAGTCCCAGTAAGAAAAAATAATGGAGAGATCAAACTTTGCGTGGACTTCAGAAATCTAAATAGATCATCAGAAAAGGACAATTACCTAGTCCCTTCATTGGATGAAGTACTTCAAGTAGTAAATGGTTCTCAGATGATGTCCTTTCTGGACGGCTATTCAGGGTACAACCAAGTAATGGTTCAATATGAAGACAGGCACAAAACTTCTTTCACAACAAAATGGGGTACCTTTGCTTACATGAGGATGCCTTTTGGTCTCATTAATGCTGGGGCTACATTTCAAAGGGCCATGGATATTGCCTTTAAGGATATCATAGGCAAGTGCATTATTATTTATATGGATGATCTAACTATCTTTTCCAAAAACATAAAGGACCATATCTCTGATTTACGCAAAGTGTTTCAAAGGTGTAGGGAATTCGGCATATCCCTGAACCCTAAAAAGTGCATTTTTGGAGTGACAAAAGGGAAATTGTTGGGTCATCTCATATCTAAAAAAGGGATTGCTATTGATCCAGAAAGAGTGGAGGCCATACTGAAGATTCAACCACCTGCTAGCAAAAAGGAGATGAAGTCTTTCTTTGGCAAGATCAACTTCATCAGGAAATTCATTACTGGATTTGCTGAACTTGTTAAACCACTGAATGCAATGTTGAAGCAAGATGCTAAAGTTGAATGGACTGTAGAAGCAAAGGAGGCATTTGCAGAAATTAAAAGAGCCATTGTTGATGCTCCTGTATTGGTAAGTCCTGATTATAGTAAGCCCTTTTACATCTATTCGTTTGCTTCGGATCATTCGTGTGTAGGAATGTTGACTTAGAAGTCTAATGAAGGAAATGAACATCCTATTGCTTTTATGAATGCACCATTAAAAAATGTTGAGTTGAAATATCCAAGTGTAGAAAAATAGGCATATGCCCTGGTCAGAGCAGTGAAGAAATTCAGACATTATATCCTCAGGAATAAGGTTTATGCAATTGTCCCAGATCCTGCAGTTAAGTTACTGTTGATGCAGAATGAGTTGGGTGAGCGTAGAGCTAAATGGGTAACAATGTTACAAGAATATGACACTGAGATCCAACCCATGAAGTTGGTAAGAGGGCAAGGACTGACTCAGACTATGGCTGAAATAGGACCTGAACTGACTGTTCAGAATTATAATCTTGAAGTGGTTTCTCCAGGAGACTGGTATGATGACATAGTTTATTATTTGCTGAACCAGTGATCCCCAAGCCATCTTACTGTCGTTCAGAGGAGAGCTCTGTGACTGAAGAGTGATAGTTTCATACCAAAAGGAGTTGTTCTGTATAAGAGAAATCATGAAGGCTTTTACTTGAGGTGTCTTGGGAAACAAGAAGCTGAAAGGGTGTTGAACGAATTTCATGAAAAGTATGGTACTGGCCATGGTTCTGCTATTTCCACAGTGAATCAGATTTTAAGGGCTAGGTATTATTGGCCCACATTGTTCAAGGATGTTCACCATCATGTTAGGACCTGTCACACTTGCCAGACTGTAGCAACGAAGGAAAGGTATGTGACACTTCCACTTCAACCGATCACTGAGGTAAGGCCTTTTGCTCAATGGGGCATGGACTTTATAGGTCCTATCAACCCACCATCTTCTGGAGGACACAGGTACATTCTAACCATCACTGATTATTTCATAAGGTGGACTGAGACTTTCACTTGTAGAAAATGTACATCTGAGGTAGTGATTGATTTTCTAGATCTACCATTATTAACCGATTTGGATGTCCTCTTTCTGTTGTTTGTGATAATGGTCCTGCTTTTGCATCTTTAAAATTTTTGAATTGGGCTTTTGATCATGGAATCATTATAAAGTTTGCATCTAATTATTATCCCCAGGGTAACAGTCTGGCAGAATCTTCCAATAAGAACTTATTGACTGTTATCCGTAAGCTGTTGGAGAGGAACCCAAAAGACTGGCACACCCAGCTTCGGTTTTCCCTTTGGGTAGATCGTACAAGGCTTAAGTCATCCATTGGAACATCTCCCTATCACTTAGTATATGGTCTGGAGCCAGTATTCCCTGTTCAACTCAAGATCCCAACCTTGCAATTTATTAATGAGTTTTATGATGAGGGGGATATATGGGAGGCCAGGTTAACACAACTACTACACCTTGAGGAGAAATGAGACAATTCCCTTGAAAAAATTTTTCCAAACATTAGGGG
>VDFB02084205.1:0-24601 GCA_007258455.2 Sequoia sempervirens | reverse complement strand
ATAAATGTCAATTTATTTAAATTATGTCACTAATTATCTCTTTTCCTCTATCATTCAATAAATTCTTATTTTATTTAATTATTAATTTTCATTTTTCCCTCTATTTCTTCTATAATTAAATAAATTATTTATTTATTCATTATCTTCTTTCTTGTATAATTAAATAAATCTTATTTATTTAATTATTTATCATGTCCCTTCCTCTATAATTAAATAATTATTTTTAATTATTTAATTTCCATTCATCTAGTATTAAATAATTATTTTTAATTATTTCCTCTTTTCTTCTATAACTAAATAATTACTTTAAATTATTTAATTATTCATTTTCCTTCTCCTGAATTAAATAATTGTTGCAATTGTTTAATTTATTTAATCTTAGCTAAGCCCTAAATCTCAACTAATTTCTCAATTTTTGGTCCATCCTCTCCCATCCTTATCTCTTTTCTTATCAATTAATCTCATCCATTGATCATCATACATCATCTCTTGATCCTCACTATTCATTTGAATTGGATTTCTATAAAAGTAAGCCATCACCTTCATTTCAAGGTTAACCATAGTCTTTGAAATTTTGTTATGATATCATTCATGCTATATTGAGGTCTTTCTACTACACATCAATCTTATCAAATATGAATTGCATACTACAAATTTGAGAACAAACAAAGAAAAATGGAGAAGAGAAATGGAGGTGATTCAACTTTGGCATAGAAATTGAGGTTTATTGCTTCATTATTTGGATTTCTATTATCATTTATTCTTTATTATTAGATTGGGATCTTCATGGCTTGAATTAGGTAGTTTTGTGGTTGTTATCGTTGATTCATGCTTTTCCCTTTGAATTTCCCCTATCTACATTTGGTGAACTTGACGCGTGTTAGGACTAAAAATCCTATTCACTATTTGTTACATTTGATTTCATAAATTGCATAAATTCATGTGACTAGATCCATTTTATAACCCATGTTAACTGATGATCCCATGGATACGACCTTTTGGCATATAAGTGTCTCCCTGATCATAGTTGAGCAAAAACTATAAGAGTAATTGATCCTTATCAGGAAGAGATGAATAAAGTTATAGCGATCAAAGATCCCAAAGATAACAGGTGTGCATAATTGGGAAGACAATGCGTAACATTTCACCGATGAAAAACTTATTGACAAAAGCAAGCTAGTTGGAGGGAAATTTTCAAATCACATCGAGCTCGTGCATCACACCGATGGAGACCTTATAGGGGAGAAAAATACATACTTTCACTGATAAAATAGAAGAAAATTTGTATCAGAGAGACATGTATGATCGGAGTGGGTTCCTCAGATCTCTCTGACCATGTGGGTTACTCTGATGAGGGAAAATAGAAAAGTTTTTAGGGAAAGTCCCACTGACTTATCCCAATGAACAAAGTGGTAAGGGAAACATATCAGGGAGACCAAGTATATCGGAAAGGAATCTTATTCTCTTAGCGATGATACATGTCAGCCTGATGATAATATGGAATGACCACTATTTGTTAGAAAGACAGCAGGCGATGTTTAAAAGGATTTCTAATGATCCAAACCACCCTAATATCGGGTAAAATTCATAATGTTCTCCCCAAAACATTAGGAATTGAAAAGCAAGAGAAAAGGAAGTTGTACAATATCGATGAGAGTAGTAAGTCGTCTTCCTGACTAAATAAGAGAACCAATGGGACACTTCATTTCAAAAGGACATTCAATTAGTTTTGGCGATCGGTTATGAACATATAAACAAAGATGGTGCCAAATAAAGCACACAGATGAGCCTGAGACTAGAGAGGTTCCACTAATGCAATATTGTTGTATCGCTCTAACATTTCAAAATTTGAAAAACCCGTTGCATTCATTTCCAATGGCGGACATTAATGGTCGCACGAATGAACCTTATATGAATATTTCTAATTGAAAAGAGATTGAATCGAAATAATTTTCAGAAGTTGCAATGAAGAAGGATGAGAGATTTAACAGAAGTCAAGGAATTCAATGTGCCCAAAAACATACAAGTAAGCATATAAAATATCCCTGCAATTGATATATTGTAATTCAATTTTTCCATCTTGAAGAGAAATAAGACGAAAATTTTTGTAAAAACAAAAAATAAGAATCAAAAAGGTGAAAGTAGCCAGTCTAAAAATAAGAAGCAGAAAATCAAAACGAGGCAGGAATTGAAAACAAATGGATGAAAACTGAACCAAGACCTCATTGATCAATTGCCTAGTTCAGGGCCAAAAGCTAGAAGGTCTGCACAATTGAGGGCTGATGTAGAAATATTAGAAGACAAATGAAAACATGTAGGTGATGTGTGGACCCCCATTAGGGGATATGAATGGTTCATGTTTCATTATTGTTGGAGAAGCAGATTTGAACCAGTTTGTAACCCTTGGAATTTCAATTTGGGAAAGCTGGTTGTTCCCAACGTCTTTGTGAATATAGACCTTATAAAACTTTTGGCCAACTATTATAACCCGAACCTTAAAGCCATTTGCAACCCGCAAGGAGAACCTTTCATACATGTATCCAAAATTGCACTTTGTGTAGTTTTTAGCTTGGATGACACATGTGATCATCCCATAGTGCATGAGGATTTAGAAAAGGAATATTGGAGGATGGAAACTACCTACAAAGGATGGAGGTTACCATTACACAGGCCTAGAGAGGATGGAAACCTGGTACCACTTAAGGATAGTGATGAACATCCCTTCCATGTTGATTTGTTCGATCCCTATTTAAAATATACTTACTTCTCAGTGGGTCAAATAATGGGAATAGAGGTCTTTGAATTTATGTCTATAGGGCCAATGGTGATCATTGGAGACATACAATGTCACAATGCAAGACCTTTTGATTATGCCTCACACATTTCCAGAGGGATTGAATTAGGGCTAATGGCCATCAAGAATGGTTCTCCCACAATGCACTTTAAACATTATTCCCTTCTCATGCACATGATATTGTACTATGGACAAGAGTTAGGACTATGGCTAGAGGAATTAAGAATGAAACAGTTGGATAAAGAGGGTCAACCATTACCGATACAATTATGGACCTCCATTTGGGACAACAGACTTGTCAGTTCTAATTATGTTTATTTTGAAGAACACTTTTTCAAGGCATTGTACAGGTTTTATGATCACCCTTGTAATTATTCATTGTCTAATGAGATCAAAATATTCTTAAGGCCTAAGGATTTCAATGGACCACCGACTGTAAGTCATAATTGGGGTGATTGGTATTGCTTTGTTGATTCCACTATGATCAAGGTTTATGGTTTTGAAGACACACCTTTCCTATTACCCAAGACTGTGCCAAACAGGATTGCATATCTAGAGATTGTTAGGCAACTAGATTATTCCAATGTCATGAACTTGAGTGCATATGAAAAAAAATCATTCATGCCTAGTACATTATGTTTTGGGGATTTTACTGTAGTATCAAAAGAAGGATATGATCTCATTTTGGATAAATCGTCACATTTCAATATGAAGATGGCTACACCAAGGAAAGGATTTGATCCTGAAGGCTTTATTGATTTTGCCAGGAAAAAATAGAATTTAAGTGGATATGTTCATATACCATATCCTCATGATGATATTATCAGAAACATGGAAGAAACAGAGGTTGAATTGGCAATTGATAATTACAATAGAGAAATTGAACAAAAGATGAAAGAGATACAAGAAGTAGAGATTGATCTCAACCAATACTATTGTTTTTATGGCTACACAGACCATTGATGATACTTCCATAACCGAACCGTAGGAAATTATTTTGAAATCACTTAATATAAAATTTGGTAAAGCTGCTCCCAGATGGGGAACTCCTTTTATGGATATTACAATGGCTCTATTTGCAGTATTCTTATGCATTATCTGAGAGATTTATAACTCTTCCATTTTATTAGACAGAATTCCAGTTAGTTGGGGCTAGAAAAACTAGAAAATCTACCAGGATCTTGAGTTCATCCAAAAGAAAAAGAATTAAGAATGAATTTTTTTGAATAGCTTTCATTTTTAGGTTATTACATTTTGGTATTTTGATCGTGTAACTACTTTTATCTAAGGATTTTTGGAATTATTTGTAACGCCCCGCCATGCAACCCTAGAGGAAGTTGCAATTAACTACTCAAATGCACTAATTTTTTTTTTGTTTAAGTACAAATAACATGCAAATTGACTACCCATTGCAACAATCTCTAAGGTTACGAGACTAAGATTACTTTAAAACCCAAACAAGAACCATGAATTGAAACAATAGCATTTAATTACTTAACGAATTAAGAAACACATACATTCCATACATGTTAAATTACATCAAGAATAAGAAATACCACATGATTTCAAATAATATAATTGAATAATAAGATTACAACTCTCATTCCCCGAATGAGGTAAATCCAATAAGCATGATTACATAATACAACTTTCCACCTCAATAACAAATGAAGGGTAATTAATTACAAGATTCAACTGAAATGAATAAAGCATGAAATGAAACTAGATCCCACGAGCTCTCCAACTGAAAATCTCATCCACACGAACAAGAAGAAAACCCAATGGAGTAAGGTGCACGTTCCACCCAACCAAGTGATACCTGAAGGCTCACCCCTATGCTAGGAGATAGTAACAAGGATTCCTATACAAGACCATCTACCTCTAGACACAGGCTAATACATAACTGAACTGAATCAAATACAAACACAGTATCACTTAACACAATGGTTACAATGCTTCCAGAGAACAATGAGCCACTACACAGTACAACAAAAATGACTTATGGTTGTCATAGAGAGAGTGTCACACATCATTTTCTATGAGTTATCCTGGCTCAACCTTCCTAGGCTATTGGACCCCCACCTAGGTTACCCTGGCTTGCATATACCAGTCGTCAGACCCCCATACAAACTGTGCTTCTCGTCTCATCTCAAGCCTTAATAAGTGCATGATTCATGAGAGAGGCATTCATTATCTTAATTAGTCTAAAATTTTTTCATTAATTCTTTTTAAGTTATGACTTACTTAAACCCTAAGTGAGTTACCCTAGCACCCCTCTGTGTGTTGGACCCCCACATAGAGCCACTCTCCTATCAACAACATACCAAACAAAACTAATCACCAAGGGTGCCAAAGTCCATACAAACTAGATAAATAATCACTCCAACTCTAGGAGGCAACATATAATGAAACTCACTCGAAACAATTGGAGGCAACAAAACACATAATCCACTCCTTCCAAAGGAGGCACAGACCACATAAACCACTCCTAATCCAAAGGAGGCACAAACCATCCCCATTCGTGAAAATCGAGTAAAACAATAGGATACAACTATACGCACTACCCAAGGCAATACAAAGGTTGACTAACATAATACAGCAACCCCAAAAAGTTAAACCCCTTCTGGAAGACTTAATAACCCTTTTAATCAAATTTCCCCAAAGCGAAAACATAAGAAGTGTACATTCAAGAAGGGAAATCAAACAAGAATTAAATCTATATTTGGATTTCCTAAATCCACTTCCTCCATTAACATTCGGTAATTTATTGCCTTAATAAAACTGATTTAATAACGTCTCTTTAAGACAAAAGATGAAATTTAAACCAAATATTTAATTCCCTAATTGCTTTTAAATAATAACAAAATAAACATTTACTTCCTCGATTTAAATCATACCCTTTTAAAATAACTATTTCTCCTTTGCAAAATAAATCCTTTTAAAAATCCATTAATCTCGCTATTAAACACCTTGCATTTAAATCCAATATTTGTCCTTTTAAATATATTATTTTAAAATAAAATCAATAATTTAACTATGAACACCATATTTTAAATTCCTCAATTACACATTTCATGAAAATAACTAATCTTATTGTAAATTCGTTTGCAACCAAATAATATTTAAACTATCATAACATAGTTTTCTTACAAATTTTCATTTCATTTAAAACGAATAATTATTTCCCTTAAAATCATTCCCTTATTAACTAATTACTTGATCATTTGATAAGCAATTATAAATTTAAATCTAAGGGTCTGCTTTAGTTTCCCAATAATATTTAAATATAAAAAAAACTCATTTCCCCATTTAAATCATTTCATTATAAAATAAATGTTTTCATCCATTACAATAAAATAATCTTAAGATCATTATATTTAAATATAAATATATATTAAACATATATATTTATAAAATCCATTTAAATCCAAACCATTTAAATAACAACCAATTAAACATATAAAATAAATATAATATTAATATATTATGTATATATAACAAATAATTATTACATATATAATATATAATAAATAATATATTATATTATATATATAATAAATAAATATTATATTATATATATAATAAATAATTATTATATTATATATATAATATATAATAAATAAATATTATATTATATATATATAACAAAAAAAACAAAAAGAAAATTTATAAAAAGAAAAGCCCCATCTTAGGGAACGCAAGTCAACCCTGCTATGGGTGGAGCTGCTACCCTGCCCTCCCCACAGGGTGGCGGCCTATGTGCTACACACAGCTCGCCTCCCACAGGGGCGGCGACTTGTGTGTTGCACACAGTCTGCCTCCCATAGGGGCGGCGGTCTGTGTGTTACACACAGTCCGCCTCCTCTGAGGTTGGGCGGCGGTGGGGATAGCTTCCCCTGCCTCCCCCATACAAACTATTAAAAAAAAAATTATATTATTTTTTTTCTTCTTTCAAATACTCTTTTAAAAAAAAAAATAGAGCACATAAAATCCTCTGTTCTGGTAATTTCCACAACATGATTTTTGTGCCAAATTTTAACAGGAACAAAGCTTTCCAAAAATAAAATAGACCCAATATGCAAAAATATATGTATATAGAATATATATACATATATAAACACAAAATCTCCATTTTACAGTCAAATTGAACCAATTTTCTATAGAAAATTTACAATAAAACTAATTTTTTCAAACATAGTTTCCTGATTTCAATTTTAAATTTGATATCAAACATTTCAACTCTCAAACATAAGTTTTCTAATTCCATTTTGCTCCCTTTCAAATTTTCTATTGTTAAACTTGAAAGTTTTTGTTGAAATTTTTTATTTTTCTACAAACATCTAAATTTCTTCCATGATTCAACAGAGTTTTTTTCAAATTGTTTCCAAGCATGTTTTCAAAATTAAAAAAATGCAAATTTTCAAAACTATAAAACAAGAAAGAACCAGTGAAGCTTGAAGAAGAGCTTGAAGAAGAAAATTTGAGCTTCCCTACAAGATCATTTTTCCAAAGCTCTTCCAAAATCCTCACCCAAATCCAATAATACATCCAAAACAAGAAGAACTTCCTTTCCTTTTAACAACAATCTTTTTTTTCTAAAATGAAAATATCTTCCCCAAATTTAGTCAACTTCCCTAAAATATCCCATCCACCATAGTTATTACTCCCTCTATGCATTTTGGAGATATTTTGTTTTTATTGAAAATTTAAAACTAAAATTTCTTTTCAACATGACTTTATTACTTTTTTCAAAAATTTCTATTTCAAAAAGCATTTGAAACTTTTAAATTCCAAAATGAATAACTTAATTCAATTCCACACAATTAATTTAATTAATCAATAACATAAATCTAATCCAAGATTAGATTATGTTATTAATTAAATTAAATTAATTAATAAATTAAATAACATTTCTAACATTATAACCAAATAAATTTAATAAACAACTTAAATACATAAAGCCATTTATTTACCCTTTTCCAACTTGTAATTAAATAAAATCAAGGAGAGATGAACAACAAAGAAGCAACTTAACCCGACTAAATTCCGACGACACACTATGACTAGGGTGATGACTTGGCACAAAAAACCTAGCTACTATCTCCCAATCGAATACCGTTGGGCAATGGACATGCTCAAACCTGTGAAACCAGGTGGAGTCGGTGTCCTGTACCTGTCAACCTGCGAACAAAGAGTATATTGAACATGCATACATATAACATAATAAACACATGAAGAGAAAATTGGAATCATAGGGCACTCGCAAGCGAGTGATGCGATCTTGTCCCCTTCACCAATACACTCATCATAGACTGACAGTTCCATCATAAACAAATATCTCATGCAATAACATGTTACAATAACTAATCATCATTACACCAATTAAAACATGTCAAATAAAGCATCAGATAAGATACATCACATCACACAAATAGACTATCGCTCTATAAATAGCGATCAAATAACACACACATGATAAAGTATCTCAATAACCAAAAAGAACATCAAAGCAAACAAGGACACACTGTCTAGCCAGAAAGCAAAATAGAGGGGTATTACATTATCGGTGTGTGACTTGTTAAAATTGATCGCTATTCTAGTACAGAAAATCAGTCTATTGTCTTCATAAAATAAAGATGATCCTTCTACCTCATTAGATGTTGCTCTAATAGTTAATATCTGGAGCATGAGGTAATATATTCAAGAAAATTTGAACTATGGTTTATGCTTGTTTTTGATACCTTGTGACCAGGCTTCCCAATAATTGGAAAAAACTATGACAATAAATTTAGGGATCTCTCTTCCTTTTCATACTAATGTTGACTAAAGAATGAGATAGTATTTCATTTTTTTTAGTTATTCTATTTCATTAAGTAAGAATGAAATGAAAAGGTTATAACCCATAAAACCTTCGAGTATTCAAAAAATCATTAGGGTGAAATGAAAATCTTAGGTTTAGATTTATTCATCTATTGAGATCTCAACAAGATAATTCCTATTGATCATCCATACTAATTGTATATTAGGATTAAAATTGCCAATCAATTGTATTATTTCCAAATACAACCACTATATATACTAACCCCTTTTACTTGCAAAAGTACATCTTGTATTTTTTAATTATGTTATGGTCGGAATACTACTCATAGTAACTTAATCGAATTAGGAGAAGTAGTCAACATTATTGCAAGCCAATCAATCAGAGAACGAGAACTCAATTAACATTAAGAACTTTTCATGCTAGAGGGGTATTTATAGGTGATATTGCAGAACATGTACAAGTCTTGTACATCAAAAAAATTGAATTCAATCAAAATTTGGTTTATCCTACCTGTACCCGTCACGAGAATCCTGCTTATAAACTCAAGATCTTCTTCATTATCTCCATACTCTACAAGAGCTCTTGGATCACCTAGTTCCTTCCTCATAGAGAAAAAGGCAGTAATTTTTTATGTGACCAATTCTTTTCTATAACTTCCTTCTTTAGAGAATTTGGCATTTTTACTCTACTAAATGGTTTTTGACTTTTTTCATAAAAAATTTTGTACCTCTTAATTTTCTTTCAATGTAATGCCATAATTTCTACTAACAATTGTTCAAAAGAAATACCATTATGAGTAACACTTTTCTCAATTGCTACTTTGACCTCACCCCAAGAATCCATGTTTCTCAAGTTTTCAAGCAAGGGTTTACTTTGATGTTGAATTCTACTTCCAGAATCCCTATTGAGCACAATCATTGATTTAATGGTGTCACATTGATCATATTCCCAGTGACAGATAGTATCAAAATAAAATAAAAATAAAAAGATCACGTGCCACACTAAATGATTTTCTATCGAATGTCATCCATCCACATGAAAAAGGTAAAGAAGGAAACAAGGTCTTCTTCCCCTGACTACTAAAGTGTCTTTCATCAGTACTCTGCATCTTCCTTGCATATTCCAAAGCAAAAACCCTTTCTCTCACATGTATTGGAAGTTTGTATGGTTGTACTTCCGATCCATAAAATCTTAGCACAATATATTCTTCCATTAAGTACCAATCAGCCAATTGTATTTCATTTCCTAGTTGAATGTAGTTTCTACATGACATGGGCAATCTAGGCATTGGAGTATTTGTAATTGCTTGACGCAATGGAGCTAAAAAGTAGTCTAAAAAATGACTGTAGTTCCTTCGAGAATCATGAAACCTTATATTAGTGGTCCATTCATATACTAGAGCCATTTTCTTTTGCTCAGGATTACTATTACCATAGGGCTGAATCTGAAGCTTGTTGGTCTGAAACATTCCTCTAAATTTGAAAAGAAAAAGATAGCACAAGTAGGTTGTGAACCTAAATATCTTGGTGGAACCTCCTTTAATCATTTAAAAAAAATTATGCATGGATTCTACAATGTGCTCAATAAAATTATATTGGGCATGTGGAACACCATAATGGATATTATACACCATTTCAAGGAGGCATGCACCCACTTCCAAATTGCTATCCAGTCCGAGGAAAAATGGTAGCATGGAAATAGTATCCTAAACCCATGGTTTAAAAATATACAAATCATAAGGAGGCTTATGATCACCTTTCAATTTGTTTCTATCATGAACTATTTTATTTAAGAAATATTTTTTCTCCATTTCATCCATTGCTTCATAATCACTAGCAATATTTTCTAGGTCAATGTGGACATTTCCAAATTCTTCAGTTGTAAACCCCAAGGCCAACACTTTTCCAAGTTCTTCTGCATTAATGGATAACAATTCTTCTTTGCTATTTTTATTAACAATTTCTCTTTCGTTATCATCATAATATAGGGCACAAACCATGATAAATTATGGGAAAGGGAAAACCTCATGTAACATCATGTACCCTAATCCAGTTACCCATGGTGCACTGATACTATTAACTTGCATTTGCTTTGCAGCCTTATTCTCAGATGAAAATCTAAGTTCTGAGGTACACCTACCATAGGTTTTAGGATCATAAATATCATGGTATTCATCCGTGAAACCTGGGGTTTTAAGCAATTTTGCATAATGTATTTTTTTATCTTACATTACTCTAGTGGTATTGGTGGTAGACATGCTGATACAATCAACAATATGAAATTTTTGAATTCCCTAGTAGTCCTTAATTTTTCTTAATTCTTAAGCCTCTTAACCTTAAACCTAAACTTCAAAGTTTGACAAAATAAGATTTTAAGAAACGTCAAGCGATGAAACATAGCCACAAGAATTCTTTAACTTACCCAGATTTTTAATTTTGATTCTTGAAGTTGAAACTACGTTGAAGTTTGAAACTGGGTTACAAGAATGGCTTTATTGGAAGTGGAACTGTAGAACCCAGAATAGGGTGGTGCACTGCAATGAGAAAACTGAATGACACCGAAACATCTACTCGTTACTTACAAACTACACAATACACAATTAGCTAGTACAATGTACATGGCTAACAACATTTAAAACAAGCCATTAAAAACAATGATTTACTCCTGCAATTACAATAAATTCTAAACTATTGATCTATGTTAATCTAACGGTTATAGGGTGATTCTAGAGGTTTAAGTTTGCAAGTGTAGCGCTCTGTGCATTTCATTCTGGAATGAAACTACAACCATACATCAAATTTTCATCAAATGGTTGAGTAATTTATGATATAAATAATAAACATAAAACATGTTTTTAAAATTTTCTTTAAATTTTCTTTAAAACATGTGTTAAATTTTCTTTAAAGTTTAATTGGCTAGGATTGACATCAACGCTAAGGGGCCAGAAACTTAACATTTCAAAGGCCTTTTAATAAAATAAATTACAATGTCACTTTAATAGCACATTGCACAGCCATTAATAGAACTTAACTTGCAAAGGACTTAATAAAATGAATTACAATGTCACATTATTACATAGTACAAATACAAATTTAAGTGCAAGTGCCAAGCTTCTGCTGGACCGCTGGTGAAAATTTGAAAATGTAAATGTAATACATGTATCTCTGAAAATAAATGGAACTTGTCGGGTCAACTATGAGCTCTAAAAATTAACACATGGGACTTGTTGAGTCATCCATATGCTTTGAAAATAAATGCATGGGGAAAGGGGCCCCAATCAAACTGGGGAAATGGGAGTCATGAAGATACAAAATGTACTTATCCCCTTTCAAAACCTAACTGATGCAAAAGATGGGGGCTAGTAAAACTGCTCCCATGCAGAAGATGAGCACTGAAATTAAATGCATTGGAATTTCCTGGGAAACCATGCAGACAATGAGGGGTAGTAAAACTACTCCCATCTTCTACTTGCAGCCTCCATGCATTGGGATAGCACTTATGTCCATCAGAGCTCCTCATCTTGGTTCAAAACATGTGTGAGAAGTCAGGTGAACCAAATCAACTTCTTTCAAATTCCACCCATTTTGAACTTGAAGGAAGTTGGTCTTTTACTCTATAAATACATAACTAGAGGTAGGAGAATTTAAGAGTATCCCCAATAATACCACATCATCTTCTTCCTGAATCCTTATTAAGTTATTAACCCTACAAAATGAAAACCCTTATGACAATTAAACAAATGATTTTAGTTGTGCTCACTATCCTTATTTATGGGCCAAAAGTGCCGCCAAAAGTGTTGCTACCAACCTAGTACCTTGTACACCTCACACGTGTCATATGTGAGCTCTGAGGTTGTGTATAATTAATATCGACTACTTAGTAATAATTGTGATTGACGTAAACCAAAAATCCAACTTAATCGATACCTCAAGTTCACTATAGGCAAAGTTGCAAACTGTATCTCAAGCTGACAAGTTGTCAATTGTCAAAATCGATAGTACCACGCAAGTTGTCGATTGTCAAAATCACTAGATTATTGACATCATCATCTATGATTCTACAGTACTTCATGCATTTTTCAATATAAAGCTATCCAATCAATCACTCTAGCTATTCATATGGTATTAATCTGCGCCACCACCCAGTACCACAACCAAAGTGAGAATTTCAATAGAATAAATGAAAGGTAGAGTACTTCAATGCATTGAAAAGGCATAATTAAATGTCTCATTTTACCTGAATGATTATCAATGTCCTAGCTAATAAGTCAATAATTTTTCTCACTTATGATCAGAACTATATGTTGATTTCTAAATCCAATCATTAATAAAATCTCAACCATTGATTTCTAAAAATCTAACGGTTCTACTGTTATTCTAGAGGTTTTAGTTTGCAAGTATAGTACTTCAAGGATTTACTTCCGGAATGCATCTATAGCCATCCATTGAAAATTCATTAAATGGTCCCTCTTTTAAAACAAACTTTATGCACATGCATAATTTAAAATCGGGACATCGCTAGGTTGACGAGACTCGACCCTTAGGACTGAAGAGTTAAGATTTAAGGCTTTGTCATAAAATATTTTGGTTTGACTTAGGAAATATTAAATGGTAAACAAGAGAAGGATGACCGACATACCTAAATAATTAATAAAATCTCAGCCATTGATTTATGAAAATCTAACAGTTCATATGTAATTCCAGAGGTTTCAATTCGCAAATCTAGTGCTTGAGAGATATAATTATGGAATACAACTACTGTCATCCATCAAAAATTCATCGAATGGTCATGGTCCATAATGTCGTGTGCTCATTCAAACTTGGAACCTTAGAACCAAAGTCTGAAGTTTTGAAGTTTTTGAAATCTCCGACTACAAAGATGACCAAGAAAGACTTGCAACTAAGGTTAGGAAAATTTTCATTGACACTTTGCCACTACATTTTTTTTTATTAGTTTGATATTATGTTTAAATCACCAATGTTTTTTTCTTAATCATTTGAAAATAGGTTTAATTTTCCATTGAATTTTATTTTTTAGTTTGAAAAAAAGTTTTAATCGCCAGCAAAATTATTTTTTCTAGTTTGAAAACATGTTTAATTCACCAATCGAAATATTTTATTGGTTTGAAAATAAATTTTAATCACCAATGGAAAAATTTTAGTGGTTTTAAAAAATTTGCATTTCGCCAGGATTTTCTATAGACTTCTAGCAATTAGAAAAGATTCACCAATGGACATTAGTTTTTTTTTCACGAAAAACAAAAAAAATTGCCACTAAAATTAATATTTTTATTGGGAAGTATACAAGATTCACCAGGATTTTACACCTTCACTGAGGGGGGGGGTTTCTTAAAGTTTTCCCTTTTTCCAGCTAGCACGAATTTAATGAATGCAATAACTTATGCATTTTATGGATCATATCCCCAGCTAGTGGTTGTTTATCTATGACTTCACTCAGTTATTATGGATGAACAAAAAGATAGATTCTACATAAAGATATCGATGTAGATAAGATATCCACATAAATATGTTGATGCAGGAAGATCTCCCAAATAAGAGTACTAATCAATGTAGAAACAACAATAAAATCAATGATATTAATGATAGAAGGACATTACTACTATGCACAACCAAACTTTAATGATAGAAACAACAAAATGAATAAGAAAAACAATAATATTAATGAGAGTATCCTAGACAAAGCACACGATCATTTGATAAAAAAAAATCCTCTAAGAAATGTGCATTTATACCTCCGCTTGTAGCAACTAGTGGCTTTGGCTTAGGTGTCTCAAATTTCAGAACATGTAACTTGTTGAATCATCTTGGGGAGATTCGATGAATGTAAACCATATCTACAAAAAATTTCAAGAAATTTGAGAAAATATTTAACTACGAATGATGACCGTAAGAGAAGATCGAGTCATGTAGGAAACTATGACCCATCATCTTTCCAACTCTCAGCTTATCTTTCACATTTTAACACTATTAGATTATAATAAATTAAAATGTTCATATTTTCAACGGCCTCGAATTAAATTTCCCTCTTTCCTATTTTCAAAGTCTAAGTTTTTCAAATTAGCTATTCGAGAAAATTCATGAAGTACTTTACAGGAGACTTTCAATTTTAGAAAGATCGTGTAAACAAGATAAATAGATTGGATAAAAAATGACATTTCCCAAATATTAGCGCCTCTAGATGATAATTAAGTTAAGTTGCTCCTCTTTTCCTACTAAAAATGAAATTGATAAACTAAGTCAAACATTCAAAAGGTAAAATAAAACACAGGCATGTGTATATGCGTAGAAATTACTCCACATATTTAATTTGTTAAGTTGTAGCCATTAGATCATCCTTTAAGAAGCAATGACACCTTTTGCATTATGCTTGGCAGGGGATTGAAAGTGATATATCATTCTCTTTTGATCTGGTTGTGATCCTACATCTTTCATTGCTAAACAAACTTACCTATTTTCCTTATTCTTCAATTACCTGTTTCCTTCAAACCCTGAATTCCCTAGCGGATGTGAGGAAGGAGTTCATAAAATCGTAATATCTAGTAATGAATTAAAAATAAAGGTGGACATAGTTGGAATAGTTGTTCATGCTATCCTCTCTATGCTTCCATCGCAGGAAAAAGGCCAAGGAATTTGATTTTACACCTGCCACTGGCATTAGCTTGAAATATTTAAAAAATATATATTCATTGGTTTACACAATTAGGCTAAATGTGCAATCTGAAAACTTGTGAGATAAATGCACAAACCTAATGTTGGGAAATACACATGCTCAACACCATTCATGGGTATTCCCTCAACAAATTAATTCCTATCTAATGTAGTCATTCCCTATTAATGCATCAGTTGATTTTTGAAGAGAAACAAATAGTTTACTAGTGCGCATAGATTAAAGTAAATGAGTAGAAACAAAGAGTCTCTAGCAGGGGATTAATTACCTTATGTCTTGTGCTAAGATGGAATGTAGGAGATCTAGCAAATCTGCAAAAACTCCTTACTCAAGCTAGATCTAGGTCTGACATGACATCTAGAAACAAGCAGTTTATATGAGCGTATGAACCTGTTGAAGGAGATCTAGCAAATCAATTGTGTGAATTTATGGGCCCTAATTAATGCGAGCCAATTCCCATATTCAACTCCATTCTAACCCGCCTTGATACAAATTAATTATCCAACACTCAAAACAATTCAAAGCATAGACCAAGCACGTTAGAAAAGTTGCAAAATTTCAAAGCATTGATCATTCAATATTCAAGACAAGCTTCTTTGCTACGTAGATCAATAACATCCAGAACTAATTTAAAATAATGAAAGACATGCACAAGCTTGAAAAGGAATTTCAAATCAATGCAATATTTAGCGAATGCAAAGAGCATCAACTTGCAATAGGCTTGTTGCTTAATAAGTGATATTGATGCACTTTTTAAAACAGTGATCTAAAATGAACTAAGACATAGCGTTTTTAAGCAATGAAATATTGCAAAATTTACTAAGATAACAAACAAGTTGGTGTCAGATTGCCCTCCTTCTAGCACCATATGTGAGCACCACAAATCTGCAAACAGCTTAAACTTCAACACTCATTAGCATGGGTTAGTTCAAACTATGCAAACATATTAGGTCTCCTATGAAATAATACATCATGCCTCATAACGTAAGTAAAATAACAACATAAACTAATTGAAAGCTTAAAGAAGCACAATGTATACCTATTCCATACTGGATTGGTGCCACTTTAATATGAAAAGTCGCCCTTTCTCAACCCTTGACAAGCTCAATGATCAAAATTCCTTGAAGATGCTATGACAATGAAGATGGTGGATTCAAATGCATGAAATTGTGGATACTAGACTTGTGCCTAAGATTGTTGATCCAAAATGCAAAGAAAAGCCTCTTATTTATAGGTGAGATTGAGAGAAGGAGAGGCAAAATGGATGAATGTGGGATCATTCAACATCCAATGGGAAAGTTCCACTTGTCAAGATGTGAATGGGAAAAGGATGTGCACATTTTGATGAATGTGCCGATAAATGCAATTAGTTGAAATTTCAAATTAGTGAAATGACAAGGTGGAGGGAGAGTCAAATGGAGTTATGGACACTTGGCTCAAGGAAATAGGACTTGTAAGATGAAATAAATTCCTTGTTGGAAGGACACGTCCCATTTCGAGGGATTTTCAAATTTGGAGTAATATTCATTTGTGCAAGTGGGAAAAGCTAGAGGATGTGACATGGATTAAGATTAGATTTAATCAGGATTTGATTAAATAACAGAAGGTTAGGTGATTTGACAATTTTGACTTAGATTTTAGGATTTAAATTAATCAAAGTTTATAGGAGAATGATTTAGACTTAGTTAAATAAAGATTTTGATTTATTTAACTAAAGGGGATGATGTTAGTGATGTAATTAAATGAATTTGATTTATTTAATTAAATAAATAACTTTAGAGGTTAATTAAATAAGATTGATTTATTTAATTAAAGGGGGGCTTTAGGATTGATTTATGATTTAATTAAATAAAATTGATTTATTTAATTAAAAGATGAGCATTTGAGATTTAATTAAATATGAGGAACATTAGATGCATGATGTCAATTTTGCATGTCTACAAATTTAAAAAAAATAAAATTGAAAGTGATGTTTTGGATAATCTTCTTGGTAAAATTTATTGGAGACAAATAAGAACACATGCTAATAGATTATACAATCAATTTTTGTATTGTAAAAAACTTTAAATTCAATGTCAAGTAATGATGTAATTAATGAGAATGCAAAAAATGAGAAAAATAATGAAAAAGTTAGGATTTTTGTTAAACAAAGAAGTAAAGATCAACCAGTAAAACATGCTATGTCTACTATTGCTAGTGCCATTCATTCTATTGGAAAAAAAGTAGGTCTAAAGATAAGCATGCAGCAAGAAGAGCTATAACAACTGCTATAGTTAATAAATTAACTTTGAATAAAAGAATGATAAGCAATATTAGTGAAGTTTTAAAAATACATCCTAAAACATTGCTAAGAGCGGAAAAAAGATGAGAAAGTATAGAAAATGGTCCTATAAACCTATGAAGCATTTTTTCCCTGGTCATTTTCATCTTCAGCTTGTGTAAAGGTTTTTAGTTTTGGGTACACTCGTGCTTGAGGAGAATTATTGGAAAGATGCGCAATGTGCCACGTGGTGGCTGCACGACTTTCATCTCTCATCTTCCTTTCAGGAGAAATTTTGGGACACGTGTTAACTCATCGAATGTTTTCTTGGGAGCTATATTCATGAGCTCAGAGGTTTTTTCCTAGCTGACACATCACCCTTTTTCCACAGGCAGTTTGTGTCTCCTACGGAGTAATATGTTTCAAGAGTTTGTCGGAGCTAGCTGGCCTTCTTCCTTTCTTGTTTTTTATGGTGAATTTCTAAGTCAATGCCTTAGGATGATGTGATTGATCAACCAGACCTCTTGACAGGCTATTATTTCAAGGACTTGATCATTTATGATCCCCTATCTTTGTTAAATATCTAAAGGATATAAATGCAGTAGCTAAGAATTAATGAGAAAAGATCTTTGCAGCCTAACCAAGGATCCACAATCAGATTGCAAGCTAGCAAGTGATGACATCTGGTAGTAATTACTTCTATGTTGAGGTGGTGTTTTCTTCTTTTGGTGGCTATATAACTAGAGTCACATATATAACTAGGGCGACAACACAGTGAAGTGTTGGATTCCAAGTGACAGTTTCTTGGCTAAGAAAATTTTCTTTAGTTTTCTTAGGATTTTTTAATATTATTTTCAGAAACAAGTTGCATAACTACTTTATTCTACAATGTTATATCTATTAAGGTTTAAAATATTATTAGATTGGAATCTGACCTCTGTTTCAAAGTTCATTTGATAATTAAAAGCACAAACTATTGAGGACAATTTGTTGAGACTATGCATGTATGGCCTTTTTCAAGCTTTCTTTCTTTATATTGTCATTCTAAATGAAATATTATGTCTTGAAAGTTGGATCTAGATAGTTTAAGTAGCATATTTTTATGTTGTATGCTTGCATTGTATAATAGTAGCTTAATAAAACTGGACTATGTCATTGGACTTTTCTATTTTTCTTAAAGTTGTTATTTTATTGTACTATGTTGTATTAAGAGGAAGAGTTCATGTGATTTCTGAAATATTGGTCTGATATTCATAAGAAGTATTTATGTTTGATTAGACCTTAATGAACACTACCTATGGAAATATTTGAAAGTTTGCACAATGCTTGAAGTTAGCCTTTGTTGTTTGTTCTCTTTCCAACAATGAAGGGTTGTGGTGTTTTGTGTCTATTTATATCACTCATATTAATGATTTGGGTTTGAAATGTTGTAAAAGCTTTGGTGCATCACCTTTTATGTGTTATATTTACATTTCCTTCTCCCCTTATCTCAAAACCCCTCCAAAGAAGATTCGACTTTCTATAAAAATCCTGAAGGTATTCAATGAGACACAGTTTGTCCCCCACTTAGTGAATTTCCCATAAGACTGTCAGAGAAGCACAAGCTTTCATGATCAATAGTTCTTTTTCTGGAATGCCCAGTGGGATAAGAAGTTTTCCAAATGCTTGATTAGAAGTTCATTTTCTGGCATGTCTAGTGGGATAAGAATTTTTCCAAACACCTGATTAGAAGTCATAAATATTTCTTGAATCCGACTAAGGAAGGAAACTGAAAGTTTCATGCCCAGAGTCCAAACAAGAGCATCTTCAAGAGGTCACTTCTAGTACTCTCAGTTACCTGCCTCAACCCTTAGGAGGAGAAGACTTACTAGTTCTATATCACTTATAAGGAGAAATAGAATAATAAGAGCCTAGTTGTAGACACATAAAATTGTCCCTAGGCTTGCAACTCTTAGATTATTCAGCATTGCCCCTTTCATTCTTAATAATTTGGTATTTTCTAAGTCATAATTCTTCAATTAATTAAATAATTTTAATTATTTAATTAATTAATTTTTATCTTTATTCTCCTTTTTGATTAATTAATTAAATTTTATTTATTTAATTACGTCACTAATTAGTCCCCTTCTTTTTAAAATTAAATAAATTCTTATTTGTTTAATTTTTTGTCCACATTCCTTTATAATTAAATAATTATTTTAATTATTTAATTATTCATTAGCCTCTTCTCTCATAAATTAAATAGAATTTTATTTATTTAATTTGTAGTCTCTTGAGTTTTGAATTAAATCATTATTTAATTCAAAATAATTCTTTTATCACATTCCTCCATAATTAAATAATATCTCTATTATTTAATTATTTACTAGTCACCTGGAGTAAATAAATTTTATTATTTAATTTCTCCAGCAACCTCTTTGTCTGTGCCAGCCTTATCTTCCAAATTAATTCTTGACTTTTGACTTCTCATTTAATTTCGACCATTGATTGAATTATGTTATAATTCACTCTCCACCCTTCATTCTTACCTGTTGCCCTAATTTTGACCTAACCCTAATGCACCCAGCAACATTCAATCTTAAGCATTGATCTTAGGGTTCTTGTCATCTTTTCATCCTGGCCACACATTCAAAATTGTAGTTTTTATAAAATGGCAATTTTGTTCTCATTTTCGGGCTCTGGCTCTCAACTCTCTTGACTTCTTACACTCTTAGTCTCTCATGTTTAGATTTCAATTTATGCTACTAGTCTTACAGTCATAGTCACTTACAGTCATAGGCATTCTAGTCCATTGTAGGGACATTTTATTTTCTGCAAATCCTTCAACACTTGCATAGGGCTTAGTCTTTAGTCATAGTTGCTCACATAAATCTGAGGGCATTTTTATTTATCTGCAAGCTAGGAGGTGTAACAAAGGTTAATCATGGAAGGTGGAGACTTAGGGTAACTTCATCCCTTTTGTCTTCACATTACTTCCTTTGTAGTTTGTTACTTCATAGGAATTTTATTGTTATTATGCTAACCCACTTATGTGTAATTTTGGGAATTTTCCTTTGATTTACACTAGTATCTAGAGCTTTATCTACTCCACCTAGAGGATTAAATTTCCAAATTAGAATACCTGTATATGCGATTCACATGAATCTTTTCTCTATGGCTCACGTACCTCCCCTTGCCCCTACGAACTTCATAACATGGGATACTGGTGGTCCGCTGCAACCACTCACACCCTGAGATGTATGGCCTGCTATACTTTCTAAAGCCCTCAAGGCTATTCTGAGATTCTCTAGAGATGATTTCAAAACCCATTATGAACACATTCAAGATATAGTGAAGGTATGTAGGGTACATAACATATCAAAGGAAAACATCACGTTGAGATTGTTGGCTGCCTCTTTGAAAGGGAAAGCCCAAGATTGGTATCGATCTTTGGCTTCGGGCTCTATTCTCTCTCAGGATCAACTCAAAGAGCGCCTGTTTGAATGCTTCTCACAGAAGGGAGACTGTTCCTCATTGCTACAACAACTAATTACCATCAAGAGAGATCCACATGAAGCAATGAGCGACTTTAACACCAAATTCCATAAGACCTGGAAAAGGATCCCTATGACTACTCGACCTCAGACTGTCATGGCATTCATGTTCTATCTAATGGCCTTTAACAAGACATCACAGTCATGATAACCTCTATGGGAGGGGATATGTTTCCTGACACATATGAGGTGACAGTGCATGCAGAAAATAGTCTAATTGATGCCAAAAAGCTTCCACCATGACCCTTGATGCCAGTCTTTGTAGAAATCTCTGATAGTCCAAAGGGAGCATCATCCGCAGAAGCCACTTCAAACACTCCCATGACACAGTTAATTTTGGTTTCCTTGTAGTCTATAAATGTGCATCCCATTGCTCAAGCAAGCTCATTAGGCTTTTCCTCAATGGGAGAAAATATCAATGACATGAAGGATCTCATGTGGACTTTCGCTAACGATTTGGTCATTATCAAATGACAACAAGCGACACCCCTGAAGTAGACCACACAAACCTATGGTGGAGGGAAACCATCTTATCAATAGAACCCATACCAAGGATTCTCCAAAGGAGGAGGACAATAGACGACATCCACAAACCAGATAGTTTCGGTCACCATGCCATTACAAACAGTCAAGGATAGCTTGAATAAAGAACTAGTCCTGGGCTAAAACAATTTGGCAGAAGGAAAAAATGTTTGGTGCTTTCCATGCAATGATAGTCATATGCCCCAAAATTTCCCAAGGGGGAATATGCAATAGAGGGTAGTAGAACATAGAAGCAAGGGTATGCTCCTAAATGAGGATGAGTACGAATCATATGAAATGGAAAATGTGCATTTCAAAGCACAAACACAAGGGATGTCCCTGGAAAAGAAGCTAGAAATAGCACCTAACCAAGCTCTATTCTCATGGCTAGAAGAGGAAGAGGCTATGTTCCTAAATGAAACTCCAATGGCTAGTGTTCCCCAAGTGTAGTTGGATTGCAACACAAGGTCAAAAAGAAGGGTCATGAGAGAGTATGTACAACAAGCTTTGCCACATCCCCTGGCATGTCAATCATTCCCATAGGAAAAATCGGCCTCATCGCCCGTCATTTGGCCTTTTCCGTAACTACACAACACATCATTAGTGGAGGCTTAGATGACCAAAGTTCCAAGCCCAATCACGTCAGAATGATTTCATCCAAAATTGAGAGAAATAGCACCATTTAAGCCCAAGGCCCAAACAATCGGGACAGTTAACATGGTGAAGACATTGAAGAAGGTGCCAACCCATGTATCATAGTGGGACATCATATCAATTCCTGAACAAAAAATGTTGCTTCAAGAAGCATTGAAAGAAGAAGAACAAAGTTCATGGGAGGATGTGGTTCGGCTAGAAAATCAAAGCAGAGAACAAATCCGTGCTTCCCCTTTAGGCTATGAAAGCTACAACTTATACAAATGATGTAGAAAACAAAAAAGAGAAAGAGGTAAGCAAACAAATCCCATGCCTTTCTTTTTAACACTTATAGTGGGAGATAAACTGTTGCATAATAATATGATTGATTCGGGGGCTAGTACTACTATTATACCAAAATAAGTGGCAAATGCTTTGAAGCTTAAGTCTAAGCCTCCTAAAAAAGGAGTCATGCAATTGAACAGGAAGAAGGTTCTGACCATTGGTCAGATAAAGGAATTTTCCCTAACTCTTTTCTCCTTCCCAAGCCAAACAGTCATGCAAGAAGTAGTAGTGATAGACATTCCATCAGTCTTTGGAATGTGTCTATCTAGAGATTTCACCACCAAGCTTGGTAGATACCTAGCACTTGACTAGCCCCACCTGATATTGAGAACCAAGCATGGGGAAAAGATGAAGATCCTATCTGAATCCTTGCATCCCAAACATATTGCGGATGACATGAACCTCTGTTTGGGGATGCATGTACCTCTTTTCCCTAGCAGGAGAGATACTATGTAGAAATGCTAGAAGAAGAGAAAGGTACAATCGGGCAGACTCCAGAAGAAGAAGTGTTGCTCAACCAATTCACTAGTTTTGATCCATTTGGAAACTTCCATGCAACAGGGTTGGGCACCTATGTAATTTTCGACGGTGATCAAGTTTTTCCAAAAATGATCAAGGATCAAGATGAATCTGATGACCCGTCTAATAATTGACTATGGACCCTATATTTTTATGGTGCCAAGTGTAAAGCCAACCCCAAAGTGGGTGTCTGATTACTATCCCCGATGGGATCCAAAACTCTTAGAGCATACAATTTTCTATTTTCATGTTTGAATGATGATGCTAAATATAAGGCTTTGGTCCACGGTCTAACCCTTGCTGAAAAATGGGTGTAAAGAGAGTTACAAGTTTTCAGAGATTCAAGGCTGGTGGTGAGCTAAGTCTATAGCCAAGCAACCACAAAGAACACTCGAATGAAGTAATATAGACATAGGATATGGGATCTCATCGAGAATTTCAAAGCCTTCAATATACAAGTAATTCCCTGGTCACAAAATAGCATTGTTGGTTGGATGGTTCCTGATGGTCCAGAATTTGAACCAGTTTCCAACTCGACGAAGTAGAGTGTAGTGAAAATCATTGTCCGACCCTCAATTCCCAATAACAAAGAAAATTGGAAAATTTTGGGGGATGACATTCAAGAATCTTTTGACTATCCACCACTAAAGATGGACTTTCCTGAAGACACAAGGAATGACAAACACAAATTCTCTGAAGATTCAAGGGGTGATAAAGAACTTGACATCATAAGTGACTAAAAAATGAAGGACAGAAGGAGAGACCCTTCCAAGAACAAGAAAAGGTTGAAGGATCTATGCTTCACATATGATCTCAGAAGATACTACCTGGGCATATTTTAGTGTGTTGTTGATTTGGTGAAAGGATCCAAATCCGCCCGACATAAACAAAGGTTAGTCAACCTAAAGGTTGAAACCTCAATGGTGCAGGAGCTCGCCAGGTGGTCCAAATCAAGGACTATAAGCATATTGCCATTGGTGGAGTGGATTTTATAGATAGTGACTAGATAAGGGATCTTCTCCCTATTAGATAACTCCTCAAGATACAATCGGATCTATGAAAATGAGTGCGACCAACATAGAATGGAATTTACCACTAAGTGGGGAATGTTTGCATATTCAAAGATGCAATTGGAACCCTCTAATGCTAATGCATTTTTTCAATAGGCAGTAAGCATTTCCATAAAAGGGTTGATCAGCCAGACTATCCTCATAAATCTAGGTGACCCGACAATCTTTTCTAGATCAAAAAATGATTATTTCAATCACATAGAAAAGGTTTTCTAGAAATACCAACAGTTTGGATTTTCTTTAAATCTAGATTAATGTGTCTTCAGAGTACTTCAATGAAAGCTTCTTAGCTTCCTAATATCAAAAGAAGGAACAACCATAAAGCCCAAAAAGGTCTGAGAAACAAAGGGGCTGCGATCTTTTTTGGGGAAAATTAATTTTGTCAGTAGATTCATATCAGATGTTGTGAGCATTGTG
>VDFB02084204.1:0-36471 GCA_007258455.2 Sequoia sempervirens | reverse complement strand
GAAATAATAATCCCAACCATTTTGATGGGGATAATGAGGAACCACCTATTGATGAAAATCTTGTTGTTGATGAAATTCCTGCTGTGGAACCCAATCCCTGCCTACCTCCTGTGGTCGCTACTAGGAGGGTGCTAATTCTTACAAAAAGTCAGTCCCCTATGGCCAATGTCTCTAACCCCTCTACTCCCGTGTCACAAAAAAGTGAGGAAAAAAGAGTTTATGAGATAGAGCTCATCAAGACTATACTAGAGAAAAGAAAACACTCGCCTCTACTACTGGAACTTCCCAAGGTGAATAAATTCAAAAGAGGCATTAACACTAGTGATATCATTAATATTTAGGAGGAAGGTGTGCATAATGAGGAGTTCAAGGAGACCTTGTAGGGGCAAGGGAGTGGAGGAAGTGGTGGTAGGTCTACCAGCCTAGCTAAAGTTGTCTCTAAGGAAAAAAAAAAGGCAAACAAAAAGTGACTATGTGTGATGAGGAAGACTTGGATTATGAAGAGTTTGAAGCCCAGGAGGAAGAAGATTATGAGGATATGGATTTTGAGGACTCAACTTATGATATGGGGGAAGAAGGATTAGATAGGAAAAAGGAAGAGGAAGAGGAGGAACAAATTGAGAAATTTGAGGAACAAAAGAATGATGTTGAGAATGTGCAAGATGTGGGGAATATGGGTATGGAGATTAATATTGAGGACTCAAGCACTGATTTCATGAAGAGTAGACTAACTTTTTTGTAGGTTCAGTTTGATGATACAGAAAAGGCCTTAGTTATGCTAATAAAGGTAACTAATAGACTAATGAGGAGGGCAATGCTGGGACCTATTTTTGGAGAATCCAAAATTACCAGGAAGTTGACAAAATATGGGAAGCCTGATGTCTTAAAGATGTTGGACGAGTTTGAGGGTCCTGACTAGAGAGAGTACATCTCCCTCATTGGTGAATATGGGGACCTGCTAAAGAAATCCAAGTAATGGATTCTTGTTGATGTTTTGATGACTACTTTTCATTTTTTGTCCTTTCGTTTCATAATCTCAAAATACTATTTTATAATAGCTCTACTATGGTCGAATAGCACTTGGGAAACTACTGACTTGATAAATGGTTTACGTAGTTTTAAGTTTGCTAGTAGAAAATTACTATTTTTAATTATTACTAGTTGGACTATGGTTACAATGTTAAATGATGGCCTACATGCTAATCTGGTTGCTATTTTTTTGTTGTTGGTGGTGGTGTTGTTTCCCACCTTATTTCAGTTCCTTTTTGTCTATTGGCTATTACCATGGGATTAGGGCCCTTACTTGCTTAACTAATCAAAAACATTAACATATGCAGTTATGTATCACTTATTTATTCATCAAATACTTAATTATATGATGGTTTTTTTATATAAAATAATTTTCTTAAGAGATAATGCATTTAAGGTTATGTAGATAAAAAAACCCTAGATAAGGCTTTTATTTTTGTTGTAGTATATTTTTTCTTGGTTACCACAAGCTTTCTACTTGTAAATGCAATTTGGAACAATTAGCTATTCATTTTTGTTTCCTTTTTGTGCTAGTATCATACCTATTATGTTTTTGGATGCATCTACATGGACATGAAATGGTTGTGTCCAATGTTGGAATATCAAAATTGTGAATTTGAATATTTTAAGCTTTAGTATCTCAAATAACTTTTGACGTTTATTTATCTATTCAAATGTCTTGTTATTCAAATTTTTAGAAGTTCCTCAATAGGCATAGAGATAAATACATAAGAGTTAAAGTTCAAATATTTGTTCCACTTCAATCCAACTTATCAACATAAATGAATTTAAGCATTTTCAATAGAAATTCAAATTTGGTCAAATATATGTTCTAGTTGGATTCATTTTAGCTAAATTAGATCTCAACTACAAATTTTCCAAGTAGAACTATTGAATAAGTACATATATGTAGCATCACTTTAGGGCCAATTTATTAAAAAAATGAAATTATTCGAAAAAACTAGAAGTTCCTACAATTCTTATTCACACAAATAACATTTTAAAAAATATAAAAATACTTTTTGGTAGCTTTATAATTGTAGTAAAAAAAAAAAATTTAATATTTTAATCAGTTATTAAATATTACTATTTTTATGTTTTTACTAAAATTAGGTCATCAACACCAAAAAATAAGGTTGATTGTGTTCTAAAAAATAATAAAATTTATTTTATTTTTTTTAAAATGATACACTAGAGGAGAGATTACACATAGAGAAATATATTATTTTATGTTTTGGATATAATAAAACTTAAAATAAAAATTTGTATCCAATTGAAATAACTATATTTTTCGTACACACAACTTTCAAGATTTATTCAAAAAATTATTAAAATGAAAAAAATTAATCCATGCATGAAAGTTTCAAGCTATAAATACAATAAAAATTGAATGAAAAAAGAAAATTTACTATATAAAAAATGACACCCCATTTAACCTCTTTTTAGCATTTTATCAACAACTAAATTATAGTGTTAATTTAATAAAAAAATTAAATAAAATAATTTTTTGTTCAAAAAATATAAACGTAAAATACTCTTAAGAAAAATTTAAAACTTATGTCACTTTTAGTAATTCTATTTAAAAATTTAGACGTGTCTTGGTCATTTTCTTGATAAAAGTGGAACATAGATTTGAACTTGTAACCCATATTTATTGATGAATTTGTAGTGATAGCTAATATATCCAAATAATGTTTTTGGACTTTTATTGCATTATTTAGAGGGGGGTAATTTAAACTTATAGCTATCTTGAAATGATCAATCATCATTTCTTTCTTACAAATAATTTATTTTTGTAAGTGTTAAATGATGAAGAAATATTTTGTTTTTCAAATTTAGTTCAATTTTAAAACTCTACATCTTTCAAACATCATTCTTACTATTTGTACATGATTTTTTAACTACCCATAGAATACCCAATCATAGGTTTCAAGGAATTCATGGATGAAGTATCTTAATTCCTTTACCATGATCCAAGTAAAGACTATAGGTGTATTCTTTAAGCCAAAGGGAATTGCTATGTACATATAAATCCCCATTTAGTTCGAAAGGAGGTATTAGGTTTAACTTCTTCTAATCTTAATCTTATGGTACACTAAAAAATTAATTATGAATGAGTATGCTTCTCTATAAACACGACCTTTTAGTATTTCTATAATAGGAACTGGTAAGAGGTTGTGAATACAAGCCTTATTCAACTATTTAAATACTATATATATTTATATGGATAAATATACCTTTTTTAGATGATAGATTTATGGATGTAAGACCTAACATGCATAATATAAGTCCTCCATGTTTTAAAAAAAGTAAGACTTATAGAATGTGTAATATAAGAGTCAAAAGATTGAACCTTTAGATGAGACCCCACTTTCAGAAAACCAAATAATCTTGCTATTCTCTTAATTTTTAATTCATCTTGAAATCGAGTAGTAGTGCACATAGATATACTTGTATTTGGTCAATTGAAGAAATGTAGTCATGAATTGGAAGAGTTAGATAAGAAGAAAAAGGCGCATGCATTATAAAAATGGTCAAATTAGAATTTTTAATTGCCATGTCAATTGAGGTATGACATTTGGTCTTACAGCAGTTGGTCATTTAAGTATATCTTGTCTCCATCATTAGGACTAACATATTTTGCTTGCTTCAACCCGCTGTGAGATGATATCTAATTTATTAAATTTGTTTTTATTTGATTTAATGAACGTTTATTGTTTTCAAAAGTATGCAAGTTTACTAAAAATGCATGTAAATATAGGTTGACAAGGAAGATAATTATTAGGTATAGAGGAACGTATTTCACTCGAGATTTTTTTTCAGATATTTTTTTCTTCTGTGAAAATGTTTGGTGATCAGCATGGATATTTACATGAACAAGTTTAAGCCTTCTACTATTATAGATTGATTGCAGCTGTGAAAGGAGGATATAATTATTTGTTTTTATATCATATTTATTTTGATAATTTGTAGTTACACTTTCTTTTTTTTTTAATGTAAACGACAATGATATTTTTTTATAGGTGCTGCTACTCACTTATTTCTTTTAAGAGTTTTGATATTTTGTATTAAGTGTAACAAATGATTAGATAAGATATTGGTAATAGTTTGATAGTTATGTATAATCATAGTTTTATTATGGCATGAAATAGTTCAAGATCGTGAGATAATTCATACATCTTGATTTAAGATTCTTCGCTATGCTTGCTAATTATTTAGTAATAAAATAAGTTTTATTTTAGAATTATTTAGATGGAAAAAGGGTAGATATCACTATATCATCTATTCAAGGTGGCCACATATGTTATGTATATGTGCATGTTTATTAAGTGTAAGGATAGAGTAATAGTATTCTCTTGCTTCCTAATGATTATATGCTTGTTTGGAAAACTTTGTATCATGTATAAACATGTTTAAGAGGAATTTATTTTGAATTTACAAACCTTAGTTAGATTTTTATTTTCTACATTATTTTTTAGCTTATAGTCTTATTCCCTTAATTAGTTGTACTAAATATTAGTCATCTATTTCTCTTACTCAATATAGTATTATTAAAAGATTCTATTTTTCTTTAAAAAAGACATCATCATAATGTGTTAGTTTCTCAAGCTATACTACTAAGTCAATATCATTTGTAAAATGATTAGTATGCAAAGTCTACTCAAATATCAATTGTAAGAAAATTACTACATTTTCTAAATTATTCTAATACCATGTTTGAAATTAGGATCTTAGATTACTAATCATTACAAAAAATTAAAAAATAAATAAAAAGAGAATTACAATATACACATATTTAACATATTACACAATATATACACAAAAAGAATACTTTTGGGTAAAAAAATCATAAAATATCATTCATTATAATACACTTACATAATATTCTATTAAAACATAGACCAAACCTAGAGGAAACCACTTCTTACTTCCACACGACCAACAATACTTATGTAGAGTAATAGAATTCACTACTCATCTTTAAATTCAATACCTCTCAATGAGAGAGCCTCTTTAAATAAAAGAGAATGGTGACCATTTATATTTGAAGGGGTATCAGGCACACCTATTCAAAACTACCATTTATAAATAATTAATAATCTAATATTATTAGACTATAATTATTTTAAATGGGATATGGTTAATGAAGAATATAATATATAATATTTAATAACATTATATTAAAAAATCATAAATTTCATAAGAGTGTGATCCTTATTAACATTATGTGCTAACATTACTTTCTATTCTTTAATAGAAATACAACATTTTAAGTGGTCAAATTTGATAACTTACTTTAAATTCTATTTAATTTTTATTATATGACATTCTATGGAAAAAAAATATATATATATTATAATCTTTAAAATGGAGGGAAACATAAAATGCAATATGTATGCAAATTGGGTTTCCAAATCTATGTATTCAATCTGCTAAATTGTGTTTGTAACACTAGTAACGCAACAATTTTTTTCCTTATTTTTGTAATTCAAGATATTAAAAAATAGGAATAAATGTAGGTTGGAATTCAAAATAATTTCATTAAATACTCTCAACTTAAACATATTATTTTTATTTTTTTTGTTAAGTATTGTGGTGCATCATGTTTTTACAATGTATCAAATTGTAAGGTATGTTACTGGTGCTACAATATTCAAGAGGGGGCACACTCCAATATTAACTTTATGATGGATTATGTTAGGTTTGAACATTGCATGGGAACAAGCAATGGCTAAGTGAAGATAAAATTGAAAAAATATTTGGAAAACATTAATTACCACACACCCAAGAGTAAAATAAACTGAAGTTTGACTTGATAGAAGAGTTAGAAGTAGATATATATATATATATATATATATATATATATATATTTTGGTGAAATGCTCATTAAAATTGTAATAGATTTTGGTGTTGGGAACCTAATTTTAATTTCATACATTGTATGCATTCTATGGGGTTGGATATTTCACTTATGAATATTTTACACTTATTTTGACTTTTCTCTTAGGCTATTCTATGATTTTTATCTATGAACCATTTACTTTTCATCAATATAGATATAATTTGTAATGGTAAATATTGTTTTCTTAACAATTTTACTATTCAAATTCTCTATAAAAATAAAACTAGTCATATTGTTTTAATATAAAGGATCTCCTATGTTAAAAGTAAATATTATATAATAAAAAAAATATGATCCAACATACTAATCATCTGGATAGAACATGGGTTCAAATGTATTAGAACAAAAATGATAGTTTAAGAATCCTAACAACATTTAATAGCTATCATACAAATTTCACACTTAACAATTAAATAGTTAGAAAATTTAATAACATGTAATTTAATTTAATAGACTTGGAAAGAAAAAATGAAATAAAACCTTGTAATATAATTTCGGTGCAAAAGGGAAAACATAGATATAAATACAATGCTCCCATGGAACCTATTAATGCTAATCCTTATGTAACCTAATCAATTATTTAAGTCCTTTGTTTTATTCTACACACTTTTCTTCTAATTGGTTAGTGACTTATAATTGTTGGTCATCATTTAACTTGAGTGGGATCTTATAATTGTGTGATGATAGGTAATGAGCTATCAAGATGATTATAATTAGTTTGGCATGTGGCTATATTTCTCCCAAGTGGTCCAACATATTCCATGGTTACATGGTCAATATAGTTTGTAAGAAATATCAACTCAACATCCACTAAGGTTTCATGTTTTGGCTACTACATAATGGTGACTATTCAAGTGGGGGGATTTAAATAATCAAATCAATGTTTATGTAGTATCATTTTATTGGCATGTAGTGGACTTGCATTATCCATTTGTGAGTGTTTTGTAATTGGTAACATTTTCTACCAAAATATGTAAGGCTAATGCAAGCCACATGTTAATATATTTCATTCGTCATGAATCAATGTAAGGGTAGACCTTGTATTATTTTAAAGCCTCATTGATAGGTTGATATATTTCTAGAACATCAATAACTGACCCAACTTTTCTCAATAATTTTTGTGTAAAGGTAGTGGGAAGAAAGAGGTGACATGCTAATTTCCTATAAGTGATGGTAAATGATAAATTATAGTTTTCCATATTTTTTTCCCCTCAGTTATGGATATTCAATTATTTATGTGATTCATCTAATATTGTTGTGTTTTGTGGCATTTATAGTGAAGAGTGGAGAATGACATAGAATTCTTTTGCTGGGCATAGCCTTGTGAGAGGAAAAATATGTAGTAATATGTGCTTCATCAATGAGGCAATAGGTTCACATTAGCAAGCTGATTGTATCTAGTGTATGTGCTCTCAAGGTGATTTTTCTTGGATATGTGAGTGTTTTTAAGGGAATATTATTGATGGTGTATGAGGTGGTCTATGATTTTTTTTTACGGTATTCCATAATAGGATAGTTATAAAAAATAAAATTTGTGTATTCTTTATTTGCATTGATGTGTTGGAAAGGGAAACATGCTTCGTTCTTTGATAGAATAAGTAAACAATTAAAGTTTTAGATTATCTTATATTATTTCATGATTTAGTCTTGGTTTTCAATACAATGGTATGAATGAAGAATGTGGTGAACACTTGGTAATGCACATAATATCTCTATTGATTAGGAGAATGTTGCATGAGTTCTTATAGAGTTTTCCCTTGAATTTTAATGAATTTTATCTTATAGTAAAAATGAAAACATACTACATGGTATTGATTACAGAAGTAGGTGGTGTATTTGGTGGTCCCACTCTTCTTTCCTAGCAAAAAAATCAATTATATTTCCAAAATCTACTTAGTAATGAGAAGGAAGCTATTTTCTCATTTCCTATTGGAAATAGATAAATAAAATTATAGAATGTGCACCACTTTTTCAACTATGTTAAGACCCTCAACTATCAAATAAAGAAGTTGTTAATTTAAAATGGAAGTTCAAAGGTTTTATTCCTACATATGATAATAACGAAAAGTTAACATATAAGTGCAAAATTGTTGAATATTGAAGAGAAAAGTGTCATGCTATAAGGGTTTGTGCTACCAAGGAACACCATAAAAGATAAGTAGGATAGTGTGTGAGAATTTTAATAACACCTATAATACATGGACATAAAATGGTGAAATTTGTAATTTGGTCAATAGAATGGAAATGATCTATTAATGGAAAATTAAATATTTTGAGATATATGTGGTCTATGTTATGCATAGAGATTTTGTAAGGGAATGATTAAGTTGTGACCATGCCTAGGTTGTGCATATTTATAAATAGAAAAAACATTCAAACAATGTTTCTTAAGCTACTAGAATTTTCTTGTGCTCTAGCCAAAAGGAAATGAATCTAATATTAAGATGAAATAAATATTTTATTCAATGGAGGAAAAACTCTATAATTTGAGTTCCATATAAATAAAATGTATTAGGGGAGAGGGGCCCATAGTGGAATGGGGCCCAATAGTGGGGATAGAAGTAGTGTTTAGTGGGCCCCATAGTGGAGCATCTTGATATCCAATTGCAAAACACTTTTTATCCATAAAATACACAAACTGACAAATCATGTGATGCCACATCAGTGCACCAATAAAACATGACTTAGTGCACCACTATTGGTCTCACTTTTTTTTTGGCTCTTTTTGAATACCTCAACAAAAAAGCATGTTGATGTGGCATCATATTTGATGATGTGACCCTAAAACGGAATATAGAAGCACACAAGTTGCCAAATAAACTACTATAAAAAATTGGGAGTGATTTGAAACTTTGACATAAAATTTTGAGAAACGTGAAGTTAGGGTGCTCCATTATGGGCCCGTCTCCCCTATTTTATTAGTGGTCTAGGTTTTTCTTGGTGCTTGAATGGCATAATTAATTAAACATTTTAGAAATATACAATACGTTGGTCATATAATGAATTCTTTTTGTATATTTTACAATTTAGATTTATCATAATATTTTTATATTCTAATTGCCTTCATTTTTTTTTTAAGAGAAATTTGTCGTATACTATTACTATTGATTTTTTTGTCTTATTTTTTGTTTCTTTTCTTTGTTCATGGTAGAGTTACCTATTAATTATAAAAATACATTTAAAATACTATGTTATTCAAGTTGTGAGATTATTCTTTGATTTTTATTTCAATCTCATACCTAAACCCCCACATCCTTTATGTTTCTTCCTTATTTAGTCTTAGTTTAATGTTGAATAACTTATTCTATAAACCTATTGAATTTTGAATTTTGGCTAGAAGTCATGTGTCAACATTGAGGTGAAACAACCTAGATTAAATCTTACCCCATATGTATAATCCACATCCCTTAATTTTGGTATGATTCTTTCCCACTATTGGATTATTAACTTAACCAACATTGCCATATGTTATTTTTATCATGTTGTGAGTTGATCAATAATTTTAATATTTATTATTTTAGGTCATTTTATCATAATGTTCATGAAGTAGACCATGATAAATTTTGAATAATAGCATAGATAATAGTCTTGGAACATTCTCCCAATACCCCAATAATGGCATAATGACTTTATTTCTATAGTGCTACGATGTCATAATTTTTTTCACCTTATCCCAATAAGTGACAAAACCATCCTATACCTTTCCCCTTCCTAACATCATAACATATATTGGTTACAAATACAGGTATTTGAATGGTTTCATGAGTTATGAGATAATGAAATTATTAAGACTAAGTCATTAGTAAATTAAACATTCAAAAATAAAATTGACCCCAAACAAGTGTATTTATATGTAAAGTAATAAAATAAGATAACATGCAACTAACTCAAGCACTAAAACCCCCATGATTTGATCTCGATAACTTTTACCAAGCCATATATTTATGATATTGGATAGTGATACCTTTATATAAAATGCATTTTCATATATTGCTCTTTATTAAAATAAAGGTAAGCGTGACGTTTTTTGATCTTAGTTATAGAATAGATTAAAAAGTGAATGTGATGTGGAGTTACAATGCAATGCGCCAATGTGATATTAGCATGCATAGTTGGAATAGTTGACCAAGCCAAGTTTTAGTATATTTGCATGAACTTTGGGTATTTGAGGGAGGAAAATTGTTTAGACATATGTCATTATTGGGCTTAAAAATTATTGCTAAATTTCCTAAAAATTATCTAAAATAGTGGATATTTTTCCATTAGATATAACATGGTTTTTTCTAACCAATTATTCTTGATTAATTATCAAATAAAATAAAGGAAATTTGTAGCAATAAAATTGATGGCCTTGGGTAATAGAGGAAAATGGTTGTGGGCGCATTTTTCTATCAATTGAGGAGTTTTCAACTATGATTCTATGTGTTAAGAAATTTAAAACTATTTTGAATGCAAACTCTCCCATGTTTATGATTTTTGAAATACAAGTTTTAACTTTTGAATAGAATTATGAAGCTGAATGAGAATGTAGAATATACAATGGGTCTAAAAATTAATAAAACAATGACATTGTGAGTCAAGATACATCATATATTTATCACTATTTTCACAATATATTTTCTTGATAGAAATATGCAAATGGAAATCACATATTGTGAATGATGAAAATGTGAATCACAAATAATAATAATACAAATATCACACCTTCACAATCATCTGATGAAGTTCAAAATCTTGGCTTACAATATATAGAATTTAGATAACAAGTGAAGTCATCATAGCTAAGATCAAGTGATTTGCTCCATTGTTGGTTGCTCTTCAAAGTAACAAACTATGAAAGAAAAATAATGATATAATGCAATGATAATGATAAATTATCAAAGATAAATGATACCTATGCTTGATAAATGACAATGATAAATGCTTGAATACTTGAATGCTTGAAAATTCTTGATAATGCTCGATAATGATAAGAGTGTTAGAGATATTTTTATAATAAAAGTTCTAGAGAGATTTGAAAATAAAAGTTCTAGGGGATTTGAATGAAATGAAAGCTTCTTTATTATATGCTTCACTTAACATTTGATCAATGGTGGAGTTTGATTTGCAAAATCAATGGATAGGAAAATTCAAGATAGGGTAAGACCCAAATTTTGAATTTCAAAGAAAGAGGGAATAAAATAAATAAAATTTATTTAACTCAAATGATAGCTTGGAGAAATAAATAAATATTAAATTATTATTTTTACAAAAATAATTTAATTTATTGAAAAGAGGAGTGTTAGCTAATTAAATAAATTTTACAAATTATTTAATTATAGAGAAAAAAATATAAATTTGAATTTAATTTTAATTAATGTTGGAGGGAAAATGATAAGATATGAATTTAAACTAATAATTAAAAAGTGTTAAATAAAAATAGATATGATAAAAAATATTAAGATAATTAAATAATTAAAAAATATTTAATTATTATGGATACAAAAAGGAAAATGTTTGCTTAATTAACTAATTGAAATTTATTTAATTAATTGAAACCTCGAAAATAGGGGATGTGGTGTGTTCTTTATATTTTAGGAGATGGAACACACACACTCAAAGGGTGAGGGCCTATTTCCTTCAAGTTTCACTTAAGGATACCTTAGAGATCTCACTCTAATGATAGAATGAGAGAACGAGATCTACAATAAGGTGTCATAGGGTATGCTTAATGACTAAGGAGGGATTCATCACCAAGCTAGGGCTTGTAAAGACAAGTAAGATGTAAAACCTAATGACAAAGCCTAATGATGTGCAAACTTTAAACAAATGACCTAGAAATGCATGTAAAATAGAATAGTAAGTTGAGGAAACACAAAGGTGCACCTAGAAACTTGTAGAAGCTTGAATGATGACCTAAAATGTTGGAAATGCTTAATTTAATGCGCATTGGGACTCATACGCTAGGCTGGGCGATTTAGTCCCAAATTAGGGTTTCTAGTAAGGAACAAAAATCTAGTAGTGACAAGTCTAAACTCCTAAAAACTATAAAATTCACTATACTAGGATTCATACACTAGAAGTGGTGTATCAATCCTACTTGGCTTTTTCGAAGGGTTAAGATCTAAATCTTCTCTTCTATCTTTGCTCTTCCTTCTCAACCCAGTTTTCGGATCTAAACTACTAAATTATGCTTTGTAGGTGTCTTTTAGTGATCTTGTAAACAAGGTGACAACTTTGACAACTTTATAAGCTTGAAAAATTATTCCAATCTTTCTCTTCAATGTATCTTCCACCTAGACCTAAAAATCACACACTAAAGAGAGGGAAAAATGTTGTTTTGTTAGTGGAAAGGGGTTTGCCTTGGTCAAACTCTATTTTGGTAATCAAACCTTGTAATGAAATCAAATAAAATGGAGGAATGATGAATGAACATATATGCAATGTTGTAACTCACCAAACCCTAGGAATAAAGTGCTATAAACATTATGAAAATGGTTAGCATGAATATGGATCTTGACTCTTGCTTGAATGGTATGGATCTTGACTTTAATGCTTGCTTGAATCATGAAACCCTACATCACAAGTGTTAGCTCAAAAAAAAACATGATACATGATGAATTTGACATGATGCTTGATACTTGAATAATGCTCCAAAAAACTTGATAATCAACTCTTGAATGCTCTTGTAAACTCAAATTTTGTATAATACAAGAATACTCAAGTTGCTAGGTGATTTGTAAGCTTTCTAGGAGAAAATGATTAAAATAACCTTGTATTTATACTTTTTTATGCCAAATTCCTTGAAATTACAACACTACGAGCCGACATCAGATCTAGGAGAATAAAATCCTGACAAATTTGAATTTAATTTAGGTTTAAGCCTCACATGACTCATACACCAGAAGTGGTGTATGAGTCCCATTAGGCTAAGGTTGGGACACATTTTTCAAGAAAATCTTATATTAATGTGAAATCTAGATGGAGGCCCCAAAACCTAGGTGGGACCCATATGCCCAAGGTGGCATATGAGTCCCAGATCACTAAATATGGGCCAAAATCACATGAATTATGATTGGATGTGGGTTTATGTTAGGATTATCCTAGGAAAGATACATTAAATAAGGCTTGTGGATGTAAAATAAGGCCAATTAAAGCATAAAGAAGTCCACTTAATTAATAAAGCCCTAGATTAATGTGAAAGTGTAAGAAAATACTTTACAACACCCTAAATAAGGCACAATTAAGTCCATTTAATTCACAAGGGTCCAAACAAGTGTGAAAATGTAAAGGGATACATTTTTCTACACTCCATTAAAATAGATAGAAGAAATGATAAGGATAATTATTAAATGGATGAAAATGCATTAGTCATTTTTAGGTGTCTACACATATATTGTTCAATTATTCTATTTTATTGAAAAATAATAATGCAATTACATATTAACTAACATTACATGAGGATTAGTTGATATCATGAGAGATGGTAGTTAATAGTTCATTACTAAGAATTTAATGTTCAAATAATGCTTCAAACGAAGGAACTCCACTAAGTGGAGAATTAAGGAAGAGTTGAGTATTTACTTCTCACAAAGAGGAAGTAATGAAGGACTAGAAAATGGAGGTAAAACTCAAAATGAAGATGGAGTGTGGATTCCATATAGTGAATTAGGGAGAAGAATAAGGATTGGAGGACAGGGTTAAGAGGAGGAGGAAGAATAGAAAATGGGGAGGAACTTTTGGTGAGAAAGGTTGGTGCTTCTATATTTTATAGAATACAGGGTATGTGTAGGATCATGATGGGCCAAAAAGTGGCAATATGATGGATATGTGGTTGACGACATTTTTTTTACCAAAAATTGATGAAACGAAAAGGGTTTTTAAAAGAGATTCTCAAATTTCCACCAATATAAATATTTCTTTAGTTTGAATTTAATAAGTAATTATTATTCATTTTCTATTAAAATTATTAATAAAGTCTTAATTGATAGACTGGTTGAAAAACATCTATAGCTTTCAAATGGTATCACATTTTTTGAATCCAAAATATGTGTCACATTTTATGCTTCGCATACTATAGGATTAAAAAAATAAAAATTGAATTTCATGAAGTTTTGACTAAGTTAAGGTGGTCAGACATATGAGTTTTTTATATTTTTTAAAATTTGTAATAAAAAATCATAATTAATTATTTACTTGGAAAAAAAATTACAAAAATATGCATCACATCAAGACATGAGTGCTATACTTATATATAAAATATTATAAAATATATTATCATTTTATTGTGGTTAGTGGTCGACAGACACCTACTTATTTTTCCTTGAAATTTAAGTACTACTACATTGAAATTTCAAATTTTTACCAAATAGATTTTAAAAAAAAAAAAAACTATTAGTTTAGAAACTACATTCAATTTGCTACATATTCTATTCTTACATATTTTTAAAATAATATAGATAACTTTTCAAATTTTTACGTCAAGTTGCCTAACTCTAATTTTTCTAATTTTTTTGCCACTTAAGGGCCTATTTTTTCCATGATGATCCTGCACATACCCTACAATATGTCTATGAATTTTAAACTTTTCTATATTAATATGAAAATAGGTATTTCAATAGAATCTATGTGTAACTTTATGTAAATACTTTTACATGACTTTCTAGTCATGATCTATGAAATTAATTTATCCAATCCACTAAGTCCCTTAAGAATTGAGGTTTTTAAAAAATGTGTTGAGGTGTGAGGAAAATATTAAGAGAAGAGACTAGTTGAACTTATTTATTTATGTGACAATAGATTTTGGGTCTTAAACTCTCTCGTAAGATCGTAGATCAAAATAATGTTAAATTGTTATAGCATTGATACAAGGCATAGTTGGAAAGAGTGTAGGGTTTATGTTATGTGTCATAGCCATTCGGCTATAAACCCTATATTAGTTGTTAATACTTGTGTTATACCCATTCAACTATAAAATAATTATGTGCTATAGTAATTTGGATATAGACCTTATAAAAATTTGCTAATACTTATGTGGTATATCCATTCAGCTATCAACCTTGTAATAGTTGTTAATACTTCTATTATAGCCATTTATCCATTAACCTAGAATAGATTGTAATTACCCATGTAACATGCTTAATCAAATATTAACTTTGTGATAATTTAATAATAGCTACATCACTCTATGACTGTACTATGTATCTCTATTTTGATTTTACTATCATAGCCCTACAGCTAATCCATTCTATGACTATATAATATGTATCTTTGTTAAAATCTTATTACCATATCCTTACAACTAAGTCAATTTTTATGATTGTGATGAATATCTCTGTGAAAAATTATATCCTTTTAGTTAGTTCACATTGTAACAACATAATATGATTGTTCATAGCCTATTGGTTTACTCGCTTGGTGGGAATGAATCAAAACTATTATCATATCATTTGGCATAACTATAATGAAATAGTTTCATATGTTTAGTATATTTTTGTTGGACTTGTCATATCCTTATGATGGTCTAAGATTAAAGTTCATGGACTATGTGGAAGACTCAAAACCTTGAACTCTCAACCTTGAGAGTGGTCAACAACACTATTAAAGTAGTGTTGTTAAGGATTGTATTTTGAGATTATGATATGGATTAAATTTATTAAATGTCTTTGTTCATGTACTCATTGTTTATGTTGCATATGGAAAAGCTTAATATATTAAAGATAATTAATATGATGTTAACTTAGAATGTTAATGAAAATAAATTTGTATATTATATTCGATGTGAATAAAAGTGAATGCCTTAAATTTGGATTTTATGAATTGGGTTTCTTTAGATTTAATAAAACAAAAAGTGTATATGCTTATGTAAGTATATATATAATTCATATTTTGAACTAATATGAAAATATACCTATATGAGCATATTGCATGCCACCTTTTGAAGAAAAAATAGTATGTGTATAAGTGTATGAGTATGAATACACATGCATGTGTGTGTGTATGTATGTATTTGTACACATGAATAGTCTAATCAAACATGTATTATATGATTAATCATGTTAGGAATATTAAAATTACTTTGCATGAGGTTAGTTTATTGATTATGATAATAGTAAATGACAATTAAAAATAATTATTCAATGTATTTTGTATTTAGTAAACATGGGAAAATTCCAATCTAGAGGATAGGAAACAAGAAATACTATATTTATGAGAATACTATCTATGTCTCTATGTTGTTTTAAATACTATAAATATTAGTGATATCAAAGATATGATGATTATTATTATTATGTTTGAAACTCATCGTAGCATCATAAATTATTGACCTTGACAATTTCACACTGTGTTTAGCTCCCACTTATGTGCCTGGACCTAATTATGCTAATAATTTACCCATTTTATTATCATTTTTGGAAAATCAAGATATAATTAGGAATTAATAGTAATTATTTATTTAATGGTAATAAAAGCCCCAAAATAGTTTTGTTCTAGGGAGCCACCACCCTTGACAAACCTATTTTGGTCCAATTTTGAATATATTATTGACAATATTTTTATATTTACAAATTCAAATTCATTTTTTGGATTTTCATAATTTTTTTTTTAAAATGACTAAATACATATAAATACAAGTCTTTTTCACAATTTGAAAACCTAGGCAATTTGAATTCCAACTAAGCATTCCAAAAAGTAGTCAAGAGAAAAATAAGCAACATTATTATAATATTTTTTCATCAATCAAGATTCATGTTAGCAATACACAAAGTTTATAAGATTGTTCATGTTTTGTGTTCTTTTTTTTGAGTACTAACACTTACAAGAATTCCCATCAACAAGAAAATATTTCTTATATGAGATGTGTATCATGACTTCATTCCATCAAGGAGATCAGATTTGAGTGGTAAGTTGTAATGCTTGTCATTTATCACTTATTTTTATCCATTTACCTCTATTCAACTGAGGGTAAGCACTCTTTGCATCATCATTTCTATTGTGGAGGTGGAAACACCAAAAGAGGGTTTGACTTAGGAAATACTTTGTATGAAACAACCCTTTCTCCCCTTTCTTGTTTGTAAGAGGAAAATCTAAAGTGGATTTGAGAGAAGATTGAAGACCTACTTGCAAGATTAAGCATTCAAGCCTCCTATTTCAACAAATTAGGGAAAGAATGATTATTCATTAATAAACAAAATTTAGAAGTTGAGTCCAAAAGGAAAGAGGCTATAGACTATGACCTGCCTATAATTGTTCATATATTCTAGAGATATGTTTCTTCTAGTCTAGAGTGTCATTGCCTTGACTAGGAAATTGCTACCCTAATTTGCATGTCAGGTTCCTCTATCTTTGTATTCTACCATTTTGTTATTAGTTTTAGTGCTCCAATCCTATATTTTTGTATCCATATCAGTTCATTGTAGTCTCATACTTAACCTAATCCACTTACACATCATATAACACATCCAATATCAAATCAATCAACCCCCACAAAAAGAGGGACGAAAACCTTGATCTATCATTTTGGCTCTTCCATTGAGGATAGTAGCCAAGTGGTCTTGTGTGATCAATTTGGTTCCTCTCTAATGTATGTGAGAAAGGTGTGATTTATACCATATGGCCACTCAAGTTTTATGTGTATTTCTATTGTTAGAAATTTGGCTAAATTAATGCAAAATCACTACTTGCATTATCTGCTTATAGTGTCTATGCCCATAAATTAACCAAATGTAGCTCATACTTAGCTAGAGGGTGTCTAGAGTTGTATGATAGATTATTTGCATTAGCACATAACACTAGTTCTCAAATGGCATGATGACCTCAAAGTTCCCCTAGATCTACTACTCTTGTGAAGGGTAGGGCCACTTCTAGTAGGAAGGTGTGTGAGGGACTATTAGTTTGTGGTGGGAGGAAAATCACTCAAGTGATGCTCTCCCTCTTGTAGTTGAGTCGAAGGCTCAAATGATCAAAAATAACATCTAAGTTTCCTATTGAAATTGTATTATATTTGAAGTATTATACTTCACGCCTATAAATGACAATGTACATGAAATGCAATTAAAACTTATGTATCAAGATGATGCATTATTTGAAATGTATATTTATGTTAAATCCTTGAAAATAATTTTTTTTTGTAATTATGTTTATATGATGATTAAAATTAAAAATAAAACAATATTTCTACATCCATGTTATATGAACTCTATCTTAAGATTAAACTATTATTTACTTTTAATTCTCTAAAAGATATAAAATATGCAAGTAATTTATTTTTTAAATAAACACAAAAAATTTAGTATTTTGATTAATAGAATAGTTGGGTTTGATACATGTGGGAGGCCTATGTATAGATGGTGTGAATATAATTATTTTTTACTTAGGAATTGAAGTGTGCTCAAATGATTCTCCTTGTAATTACCCGATCCAATCAAATTCACAGTATAGATTTAATTAAAGAATTCCATTTAAAACACAACTAACATTATTCAAAAGGTTTCAATTAACTCTATTTCAATTCTCATTCTATTATATATTCTCAAACTAAAAAAATCTCCTTGACTAGTAGAATCCTTGCTAAAAATCTATCTATTTTTAATACTATTACATGCTTACTTGTTTGGCTATCAAACTTACCAATTATTTGAGTCTAACTAAAGTAAGACTAATTGAGAACTAAAAACTTCTAATTATATGAAAAATCTCAAAAATATAAAAAATCCAAATTTGGAAATTGTTGGAAAAACACATGAAAATATCATTTTGAGGCCTTAGATGGTTGAAAACAACCCCAAAAAAGTATCAAGACATGCTCCAATTAATCAAGTTTATTTGAGGTTAGACTCAAATCTTTGAGATGCTTTTCCATGTAAAGTTTCAAATCAAATGAACTCCTGGATAAAAAATTATGGCCTCCAAAAGTCTTTTCATCATTAAATCTTATTTCTAGATGCTTCCTAATATGCAAATTAATAACATATTGAATGTGTTCAAATATCAAAAACATAGCACACAAAATATGTACCAAGTTGAATCATAATGACTAGTAGAAAAGATATGAAAGTTGGAATTTGAACTTAATAATATAAATTTTAAGTTCATTCTATCATGTCTTTGAATTGAACTAGATCTATTTTAAATGACATAGAAATAACTTTTGATATATATAATAATTTTGAAGAAGTATAAAACAAAATATATAAAAACAAGTAAAAATAAAAATGAATAAATGATGATTATATAGAGACAACTATCAACAAGTGCCACATGGTGGCAAGTACTTTCCTTTATAGTATTGTAATAAAAGTATTTGTTGTGAGACATGTAAATTTAGTTGGTAAACGATTTGGCATGACATAGTCATTTAGAGGTCAGTTAGTAATAGTTTGAGATTAATATTTACTCTTACAAATTTAATCTATTTTAGAGAATGAATATTATATTGATTTTACAATTATACATTTTAGATTTATAAAATAATATTATATAAAAATATTATTAGACATTTAATTAAAAATATTTGTTAAAAATAATTTTATATTAATATAAAAATATTAAATTTAACTAAGAATATAAATGTTGGTCATACACTTTAGTCACTAAATTTGATTAAATTAAATTAATAAACCAATTATTATAGACATGACTTATTTTTAGTAAATGAAAACAATAGAACATACAACATTTGTAATAATCAATGTCTATAAATTCTAGGATATTTTTATGTCTATATTCTAGCTTAATGGGAGGAAATGAAAACTAAATATTAAATACAATTTACATGTATTGTATAAATATCAACATATTAATACAATTTAGATTCATAAGAAGGAATAACCATTATGGACGGGTGATCCCACAATACTAGTTTACAATTTTTGGCCAAACTAGACACTGAAATATTTTTTTCTAACTAAATCTTCACTTTCGGGCACCTATAGCGGCTAAACTGTGAGGAATTTGAAGATGATGCAAACTAGATTTTCGTGACATTTTGTTTTTAGATTCTAAATATATATATTTTAATTTTTTTGGAATCAGATTGCACTTTTTTTTTCATCTCCTTTGAAAACTAGTTTTTTTTTAGAAAACAACATTTTTAAGGAGTGGTGCTCACCGTATAACACATAATTTTTTTTCCATGAAGGATAAAATTCCAATTCTTTCAAATTTATATATGTAACTCCAATATATAGTGCTTCCACTTGGTTAGATAGTTTTTTATTGAATATTTTTTCTTTAATCAAGTTTCAAAGTCAAACCAATTACAATTCAAACATAGGCGGATTGTATAATGCATAAATTTTTGTATATATCGAAATTCAATTTTTTTTTTGTTGGATCAAAGGCTTTAATATCTGGTGCACTCATATTTTTCAAATTTTTTAATAATCTACTATTTTTCACATGTGCAGAACAAAGAGCTTGATTTTCGGTGAAAAACTGATGTTTTATAAAGCTAAGAAAATACATAATAAAACCAAAACATATTAAAATTATAGTTGTATAGCTCGTTTTGAGGACTACCTAAATCTAGTTGGGTTTGTGAAGGCCCCTCCATTTCCATCCTCAACCTGAGCTTTGAAACACTAATTTTTGGGCATTTTTGATGCCAGAGGATGACAAGGTGGGAATAAGGGGGTTCGAGGGAACCCCCAGGTGTTCACTCGAACTAAGGTTCATTTGAACCCCCTCTTATAAAATGTTTTTCTTTTTTTTTTTTGGTAGGAATGGGGTCCACCTTGCATTTAACTAGTTTGCATGAACTAGGGTTCATTCAAACCCTTTTTTGGTTCGCTTGAACCAAAGGGTTCATTTGAACCCCAAAAACATTTTTTTTTTGTATGGCATCATTTTTTGCCACTTTTGTGGGTTTACTTGGACATTTGTGCCTATTCCCGTTTCTCCCACCTAGAAGGAATTTTGAATGATTTCTACTGCTCAATGGTGTCACCCTTATCTCCTTTAGGGTGTAAACTGGTTATTAACCTCTTTGAGAAAGTCCCTTCCTTGTGTGGTGTGGGTTCTACTTTAGTGGTTGCCCCATCTCTTGTTGTAGACATCATTGTGGGTGGGTTTGGGGTTTCCCCGAACACTCATGTGATGTAGGGTGTTCATCCTCTTGCTGTTTTGAATGACCCTCTACCTTTTGTTGATGTAGTGAAGACTAATCGGCTTAGGGAGGGCTCTATGTGTCCTATGCAATGTGTAGATGTTGCTCCTATAATCTCTCTTGGTAAGGAAATTGCTAAAAATATTGATTTTTATTCCAAGACTGGTCTTATTTGCATATTTTGTTGCTTGTGACCTTCCCTCCCTGATTTGCACCTTTGGATCACTAACCATTGATCTCCTCTAGTTGATGGTTCAATGAATATTTACCCTTTTGCAATGGGTTTTTTTGTCATGGATTTCAATTCTCTTGAGGATAGATAGGCTATTTTAGACTATGGTTTGTGGGATTGGGATTCTTATCCCCTCTCCATGAGACCTTGGGTTCATTCTTTTAACCCTTTGAAGGAACCCTTAGATGTGGTACCTATTTGGGTAAGATTGCCTTATCTTCCCTTATAGTTCTAGTGTTCCTCTTTCTATGAGAGCATTGGTAATGCTCTTAGTAAATTCTTGAAAGTGGATAAAAGGCTTCAAATAATTTCACTTATACCTGCTAGGATTTTGGTGGAGGTCGATCTATTGAAGGACTTACCTAGAGAGGTTGTGTTATAGGTTAATGGTTGGTCTTGGTCTCAGATCATGGATTATGAGGGTCTTCCTTTTTGTTGTAGACACTGTTTTGTTGTTGGTCACTTAGCCTATGACTGTTCTTGAGGATACCACCCTATTTCTTCTTTTTAACAGTGTTCCCTACTGCTAACTCCGTTTCTTTTGATGATAATTCAAGGCCTCCCTCTCCAAGGAAAAATATGATTTTTGAGGTGGTTGTTGCTCCTACAGTGGTTTTTGCAATGTTGTCTCTAGCTGCTTTTGATGATGTTGTTTCCCCAATGGTTTCTATTGCTTTGATTCAAAATAAGGATGTCCCATATGTTGAGTGTGTTTCCTCCTATGAGGCCCCTGCCTCTCTAATTCCTGTTACTGATGGTGTTATTTCTCTGATGGGTTCTATAGTTTTGTTTCAACACTCGGTTGTTCCCTCTGATTTGTGTGATGTCTCTTTTAAGGCTCCTTTTCTTGTTCCTAATCTAGTTTTTAATAGTCCCTGGATAGTTGTGCAAAGGAAAAAGAAATATACTCCTTAAAAAGTCTCAGATGAGTTGCCTTTGAAGGAAAAGTTGTTGGTTTCAAGATCTAGAGCTTAAACTATTTATCTTGATTGGTGTCTCTATTTGTATGGTTCTAGTAGCTCTGTTCTTACTACTAGTATGTTTGTTGTTGATGTTCTTGTCTCACTATTCCTGACTAGTTGTTGTGTTTGACCAGTCTATTTTACTAGGTTGTTCTACCCAATTATAAGCTTTGTATGGAAGTATCCTTTACTGTAAAAGGGATCAGGGCCCTTTCAAAATCCCTACTTACTTTATCAAAAACATATTAATAAAAAATTTACATAATCATTTAATATGCATACCTATCAATGGATAGCTCAATAGTTGTTGTTCCATTTTTCCTTTGAGTTCTTAATTCATTCTCATTTGCTTGTGTTTCCTCTATTTTTTCATGTTCTCTTGAGGCTTCTATGTGCCCTCAGGAAAATCTTGATCATTTTTGCTCCCCATTTGTGGGTTTAAAGCAGTTATTGTTTATTTATTTTGTTTCTTTATTAGGAGTGGGGCCTTTCCCCATAACTTACCATATATATATTCTAACATAGTGAAACAAAATGGTAGAACTACATAATGGATAAAGTATAAAGTATAATAGCACCTTAAATAAATATTTATAATATTTAATGTATTATAAAAATTAAAACATAAACATTCAAGATTAAATAAATATAATAGCATTTTTTTAATATTAGAAGATATGATATATTAATATTAATTATTTAAATTATGTAAATATTAATATATTGGTTTTATAATTATATATTTTATATTTATAAAATAACATTATCTAAATACATCATTAAACATTTAATTAAATTTATTATCTAGATATATTATAAAACATTTAAATAAATTTGTTTAGCAAAATTTATTTATTTTCATTAAAATACTTTTAATATTGTAGACATCTAAATTTGGACACTTAATTTATCCAAATTTATCCCCTTTCGTCTAAACATCATGTTATTTGTATTAATTAAGTAATATTACTATTATTTAATTAATACACTTAATTCTACCAAATCCCTAAGGTATTTAGTTAATAATTAAATACCTTATCTCTTTAATCCCCCTTTCATCAAATGAATTAAATAAATATGACATTGATTTAATTCCTCACATGTCACATCACTTTTCTTTAATCTTAATCAACCTCTTAATCTCTTCATTAGGGATGTGCACATGATTAATCCTTGATTAGGATGTGTCACATCCTCCAACTTTTACAAGTTAGCTTCTAATCCTCATTATCATTTAATTATCTTCTAATTACTAATTAGTTAAGCCTAATTAGCACCTTGGTCAACTCTCCCCATCCCCCAAGGAATTTTTAATTCCTTTTTATTCATCCAAGGCTCCTCTCTTCCCCATGTGAATTTTTAATTCACTTTTATTCCTCCTAGAATCCCCTTTTCTCATGCATTTTCTAGAATCTTTGACTTGTCACATCAAGTCACATGTGGACAAGTGCTTCCATTTTTAGAACCTTGTCTTATCCATGGGATTCTTCCAAGCATGTGAATTTTTAATTCACATTTATTCACCCAAGATTTTTCTCATCCCCCAATGTACTTCTAAGGTACATGTCCCTCTTACACATCGTATACCTCCCTTCCACCTCACTTCCACATCATTTTATCCTTGGCCATCTCACATTCCGCATGTCAAGATGTGAGGGCTTGTGAGTCCTCAACTCTCCATAGCCCTACATCTTGACCTTTGTGGCTCAATCTCAACCATTGAATTCTCTAGAGAATTCAAATTCCTCTATAAATACCCCCCCTCTAAGGCATTAAAAAAAAGAACACTTAGTCATTTGAGCAACCTTATGTTGTTATTTTGTGCACTCATTTTACAAGCATTTTTCTCTCATTTAGCCATCCATTTAGCCATTTTTATTTGCATCATATCATCTAGCTAATCTTCCATTTAGCTACATCAATAGCCATCTAAGGAGCATACAAAGCAATCCAAATCAAAGTCCAACCAAGAAATTTCAACTATAAAGAGAAGATATAATCATTTGCAATATTCTTTCATTTTATCTCTTTGTATTAACAATTCCTTAGGATAATCTTGAAGTGTTTCTTTGTGTTTTTCCATTCTATTTTAGTTGTTTTTGCACATTTAGAATAGGTAAAACTTGAGGATATCACATTTTTGGCATGCCTAGTAGGACCCACAAGCAGGTTCCTCTATTTAATTTTTTTTGTTGTTGAGATTTTTTGTAGGAACAAGTTGCAGAGGGGTGACTACACCCTCCTGTTCACTGCAGAGGGATGACTACGCCCTCATGTTCACTGCAAAGGGGTGACTATGCCCTCTGATTCACTACAGAGGGGAAACTATGCCCTCCTGGTCACTGTAGAGGGGTGACTACTCCCTCCTGGTCATTGTAGAAAGGTGATTACACCCTTTGTTTCACTGCAGAAAAGTGATTACACCCTCTATTTCATCACAGAAGGGCAACTATGCCCCTGATTAAACTTTGTTTGGTGACATTTTATTGCAGAAGGGCAACTATGCCCTTGATTAAACATTTTTGCTAACATTTTACTACAGAAGGGCGACTACCCCCCTAATTAAACTCTATTTTCTAACATTTTAATGCAGAAGGGTGACTATGCCCTAGTTTGAATTTTTCTTGCTAACATTTCACTACAAAAAGGCCACTACGCCCTCTGGTTCACTGCAAAAGTTCAACTACACCCTCCTACTACTGTAGAAGTTCAACTACGCCCTCTTGCTACTATAGAATTCAACTACGCCCTCTTCTTGATTCTGTTTCTAACAAGTTTGTTGCAGCGGGGCGGATACGCCCTCTTCCTAATTTTGTTTCTAACAAGTTTGTTGCAGAGGGGCGACTATGCCCTCCTGGTCATTGTAGAGGGGCGAATTTTCCCTCCTGGTTACTAGAGTGGGGCGAACTTTCCCTCCTGGTTACTGCAGAGGGGTGAATATGCCCCAAAACAACATATTTTGGAAGGTAAAAAAACCATTTTAGCTTAGTTTTTGCTCTTGTTTTTGTTGTTTTTAGATTCTAACCCCCTAACATTATTTTTTACAAGAATATTTGTGTTTTTGCTAAAATTTTGTAGCATATTATTGTGTAATTGGCAAAGAAAGAAGGATAAAACAATTTTAACATTTGTTTGCAGGACCTTCTGTTTACACAAATTTCTAAAGCTATCCTTATTTTTTTTTTCCGTTAATCTAGGAACATAGTTTAATTAGGGGAAATAATATATGTTAGTTTTTGTGTCTATATTTTTGTGTTACCTAAAGGGGGCATTATTTTCTTTCACTTTCCCCTTTCCATATCCTGTTTCTAACAAGTTTGCTATAAGGGGATACGCCTCTTCCATATTTTGTTTTTAACAAATTTTCTATAGAGGGATGACTATGCCTTCTGGTCATTGTAGAGGGAAATTTTTCCTCCTAGTTACTGTAGTGGGGAAAATTTTCCCTCCTAGTTACTGCAAAGGGGCGAATACGCTCCAAAACAACATATTTTGAGAGGTAAAATGACCATTTTAGCTTCATTTTTGCTCCTGTTTTTTGTTGTTTTCATATCCTAACCCCCTAACATTGTTTCTTGAAAGGATATTTTTATTTTTTCTAACATTTTACAGCATATTCTTGTGTAATTGATGAAGAATGAAGGATAAAACAACTAACATTTGCTTGCAGGGCTATCCATTTGCTCAAATTTTAAAAGCTATCCTTGCTTTTTTTGTTAATCTAGGAAAATAGTCTAATTAGGGGAAGTAATATCCATTGTCTATTGTGTCTATCTTTTTGTGTTACCTAAAGGAGGCATTAGTTTTTTTTCACTTTCCCCTTGCACTTTGTGTGAGCCTGGTGAGTATTTGGAAATGATTAGTGCTCTCTTTCTAGTGGGACCTGCTTGGGATTTCATCACCCCAAAGGACAATTCCAACCACATGTACTGTCAGGGTATACAAAGGGGGGAGAGCAAAATTTATCCCCCAATCCAGTCGTGTCGTAAGTGGTAGAGCATCAAAGCTAGGGTGATACCTAGATAGACGTGAAGAGTTGGTTCGAGCCCTTTAGTATCTTGCTAGGGTTTCTGACTCACGCTTGTGGCAGGCTAGTGTTCATGGTTGTGCCTCACATATCGAGAGTATATCGAGGACTCCTAGAAACCTTGTGCATCCTAGATTAAGACCTTTATTGGCCATACCCTTAACACTAATCGTAGGATTGTGCTTGTTTGAAAGTGCTTTCTTGTGAGAAACCAGTAAACTTTTTGACAAATTGACCTTATTGTTGTCATTCTAAGTCCTTGCCATAGTCATTTTCATTGAAACTAAGTCCCTGTTTACTACAGTGGGGCAAATTTTCCCTCTTGTTTACTGTAGTGGGGAAAATTTTCCCTCCTATTTACTACAGTGGGTGAATTTTCCCTCCTGTTTGCTACAGAGGGGCAAATTTTCCCTCTTGAATAGTCAAAATCGCCCCGTTTAGCTCCGTTTAGCCTCTAAACCATCGTTTAATCATTCCAAACCTCCATTTTGTCATTCTAAACCTTTGAAACCCCCGTTTGATCATTCTAAACCCCCATTTTTATCATTCCAAACCTCTGTTTAGCCTCCAAACCTTCGTTTGATCATTCCAAACCTCTGTTTAACCATTCCAAACCTTTGTTTAGCCATTCCAAACCTTTGTTTAACCATTCCAAACATCTATTTGACCAAGTATTCTTTCATCCCTTTCGATCCTCCGTTCACTTGTTTCGAGTAATCTTTCATCCATTCCAAGCATCCATCTCATTTTGAGAGTTTTTTATCCTTTCTAATCAATCGTTTACTCATTTCGAGCTTTCGTTTCCATGACCTGAGAGTCGTTCATCCATTCTAAGCAATCATTTACTAGTTTTGAGTGCTTATTCATCCACTCCTATCATTCATTTTCCCAATCTAATCATCTATTTCCTCAATCTAATTATCTAACACCCTGTTCCAATCACTCGTCTCTTCATTCTAACAGCTTGTTTACCCACTTGGAAATTCCAAAAGTAGTGGGGAAAATTTTCCCTGCAATGGGGAAAATCTTCCCTGTAGTGGGTTGAATTTTCCCTACAAAAGGAAAAATTTTCCCCTCTATGAGGGAAGATTCACCCCAGAAGGGAAAATTTTCCCCTCTACAGCAAAATTTGGAAAAAAAATAATAAACAAATCTAGTTCCCAAATCCGACCGGCAAAACCAATCCCATCATATCCTTCAATCCAATCCTAATCTGAACTTTAATCTAATCCCAATCTGAGCTTTGGTCCATCCACATTCTATCGAGCTCATTCGTTCATCATCTGAATCATATCAATACATCATCCTCAAGCATCTCTTGTTACACATCCCTTATCATTTCCCCATCCAAATCCCTTTAACTTTGTTTTAGGTTATTATACGAATTAACCTAAGTGTCTAAATTGATCGTCATCATCAACATCTACTTAGGATTGTCATCTATCCTAAGTTACTGATCATTGTTGGCCCAATCAATTCACCTTTGATCTCAAGGTGGATTCAGTGCTGCAATCATCCATTCATCCTTTAATTCAATCAATCAATATCCTAAGTCACCTAGGGTAATCTTCAAAATGGGGTTTTCCAACCCCTCTCATCATCCTATCTGATCCATCATTCAATATTATCAATCATCAATCAATCTTATCAAACCCAATCCAATCGCATCCTTATTTGATCACCTTCGACCCAATCAATCTACTTCCATCTCGATGTAGATTCGATGTCATAGTCATCCTTTGATAATCAAATCAGAATCAATCCCATCGCATCATCCAATCATTGTGATCTGATCTTTAATCCAATCCCGATTTGAGCTTGAACTAAATCCCGACTTGAGCTTTAGTCTATTTCCATCTGAAATATTTGATCCTTCCTCTTTATCCTTTCATCATCATGAACCCTTATCTTCTATCAATAGTAGTCAAGGGAAACCCTAATTACGTCAATGAAAATAATGAAAGTCTTGTCAATCAAGAGTTATATGACATAGATCCCCTTAACATTGTCATCGCTAGTAAACTTTCTCCACCTGCTTCCAAAGATCCAATCACCCCTTCAAGCTATCCTATTATGTCTTCACCCATGCCTAATCATGCTCCTTATGCTATCTTTGACAAGGGATGTCCAATATCTTTTACATCTACATATTCATCACATCCTTCATCTACATTGTCCCCTTATCCAACACCTGCATCCTCTTATGCTAATCTGCCAACCCAATACTCATCCATCATTGGTATCCTATGTCATATCGATCTTTTAGTTTAGTATCCATCATCGATCTCAACAAGATGCATCCTTCCTAATATACCTCATCAACCTCATCCATCCTCTCGATCCTATGGCAAAGGATGTTTGAACTTTGATTGCGATCTTTTGATGCTTTTGGTTTTTGTTTATCATTTGAGCTCCCTATTACAATCAGTTAAGATCACCATAATCTATCATATTATGGTTTGTTTTAGCTGATTCACATAGGGGCATATCTTGATCTTTTATTGTTGTTGTTTGTTGGGTTGTCCCACGTAGTACCCACCAAGATCCTTGTGGTATTGTGTTATGTTGGGGCATCCTCATGTGCTTTTGGTTATTCCAATACCTGGCCTGACCAAAGTCATGGCAACTTTGGGGTGTTGGGATAGCCTTCTTGTCTATTGTGTTTGTTTCATGCATTAGACAATAATCCGCCTTGGTTCCACATACCCTAACACTTGGTGTCTTATGCTATAGCAAAATTCAGTGCTCCAAAGATGGAAAATTACATTAGGATTGTATTTCATCTTCCCCATCCATGTATTCATCCTTCATCAATCTCCCTCCCCTATCCATCCAATCTTTTATCATCATCTCTTTAATCATCATCATCATCATCCTCGGGATGTATCCTGAAGTCCCTATCCTTTAGTGGTGTTTTGGGATGTATCCTTCCCTCATCAATACCACTCCTTGGGATGTATCTTGTCCTATCCTCATGTTGTTTTGGGATCTCTCATTCCCTCATTGACAACACTCCATCCATCATCAACCCCTTTAGGCTTGTAGCTTGACTGGGGCAACATCACCTTATATCCATTTGTGCTTCATCCATCTCCTACTGCTTATCATTCCACTCCTTTGTATCATCTTCTTCATCTCCCCTTGCATCATCTCATCCATTTCAAGAGCACACCTGTGTTCTCTTGAACCCGCATGTCCTCTTGAGGGGGCATCCTCAATCCCTAATCTTCATCTTCACCCCCATCATTTTTTTTCCTTCCTAGTCACTCATTTGAATGACTGGGGCATCTTTTCCAGTCTAACCATCTTCTTATGGGTTCTATTTTTTAATATTCTTTGAAATGATGCTACTTTGTAACATCATCTCAAAGAGGGGCAAAATGTAGACAACTAAATTTGGAGACTTAATTTATCCAAATTTATCCCCTTTTGTCTAAACATCCTCTTATTTGCATTAATTAAGTAATATTACTATTATTTAATTAATACACTTAATTCTACCAAATCCCTAAGGTATTTAGTTAATAATTAAATACCTTATCTCTTTAATCCCCCTTTCATCAAATGAATTAAATAAATATGACATTTATTTAATTCCTCACATGTCACATCATTTTTCCTTAATCTTAATCAACCTCTTAATATCTTCATTAGGGATGTGCACATGCCTAATCCTTGATTAGGATGTGTCACATCCTCCAACTTTTGCAAGTTGGCTTCTAATCCTCATTATCATCTAATTATCTTCTAATTACTAATTAGTTAAGCCTAATTAGTATCTTGGTCAACTCTCCCCATCCCCCAAGGAATTTTTAATTCTTTTTTATTCATCCAAGGCTCCTCTCTTCTCCATGTGAATTTTTAATTCATTTTTATTCCTCCTAGAACCCCCTTTTCCTATGCATCTTCTAGAATCTTTGACTTGTCACATCAAGTCACATGTGGACAAGTGCTTCCATTTTTGGAACCTTGTCTTGTCCATGGGATTCTTCCAAGCACATTTATTCACCTAAGATTCTTCTCATTCCCCAATGTACTTCCAAGGTACATGTCCCTCTTACACATCATGTACCTCCCTTCCACCTCACTTCCACATCATCTTATCCTTGGCCATCTCACATTCCACATGTCAAGATGTGAGGGCTTGTGAGTCCTCAACTCACCATAGCCCTACATCTTGACCTTGGTGGCTCAATCTCAACCATTTTCAAATTCCTCTATAAATATCCCCCCCTAAGGCATTAAAAAAAAAGAACACTTAGTCATTTGAGCAGCCTTATGCTGTCATTTTGTGCACTCGTTTTACAAGCATTTTTCTCTCATCTAGACATCCATTTAGCCATTTGCATTTGCATCCCATCATCTAGTTAATCTTGCATTTAACTACATCAATAGACATCTAAGGAGCATACAAAACAATCCAAACCAAGGGCCAACCAAGGAATTCCAACAACAAAGAAGGTATAATCGTCTTGTAATCTTCATTTTAGCTTATGTCTTTGCTTTATCATTTCTTAGGCTAATTTTCAGGTGTCCCTTTGTGTTTTCTTTCATTGCATTATTGTTTTTTTTGCATATTTAGGGTTGATAAACATTTAGGATCACAAATATAAATATATATTTTCAATTAATAATATAAATTATTTTTATTTTTTTAATTAATAGTATTATTAAAAATATTTTAATAATATTAATAATATATTAAAAAATCAAAATACAAATTAAATATATTTATATCAATTATTAAAATTAAGTAAATGTTAACATACTATTTTTTATAATTATACATTTTATATTCATAAAATAATATTATATAAATATATTAATATAATAAAAGGCATATAATAGAGAGGATGGCATCTGCTCCGAAAACTCTTGCATCTGCTCAGACTCCCAGCGTGCTTCACTTAGCGAGAAACCATGGCGATGACACCCTAATAGGGGCAAAATTGGAAAAGGCACTCGCCATTGTTGGATCTGCCTTGGTTCCTCAATCTATGTGCGTCCAGGAGTATGGCGGGGAAGGCATCCCCAAGCGAAACCCTAGGTCTCCATTGGCTGATTTGTTGGGTCCAAATAATGGCATTGCAGGTCTTGTTGGTTCTCCTAGTTTGTGCCATGATGGCAGTTAATGCAAAACGAAAAGCTTTGTTGATGCCCTTGTTGCCCGCCCTTCCTCTCCGCGTACATGGGCTCCCATGAGTCAGGGTTCTCCGTGGGCTCACCGGCTACTAGTTTTCCCCTACCAAATGAAATTCTGAGCCTCTTTGGCCTCATAGTGGGGCTTCTATGCGCCCTCCATTTGTAGTTTGACAAGCTTTTTCCCCTGAGGTCATTCTAGATGGCCTTGTATGTGACAGAGAAGATTACTTGCAAGATCACGCCTTGGTATGTCGATTCACTAAAGTTTGGCCTAAATTATGTGACCTCCATTCATGGATTGAGGCAAATTGGAAGGACTATATGGAAAATGAAATCAACATCTACACGTGTGCGAAGGGGTTTTTCATCCTAGAATTTGAGTCTATGGATGACAAAGAAATGGTGCTAAAAAACAGACCATGGTTCTTCCAAGGGGATATTTTGTATATGAAACCTTGGTCCCCCTCTTTTGATCCATGCACAGTCATTTGCATCTGCATATTTATGGGTTCAGCTACCTTACCTCCCTCTATAGTTTTGGGAAATTGACTGTCTGAAAGTAATTGGAAACAACTTGGGGAAATATTATGGTCTCTCAAAAGAAACAATCAACTATGAAAATTCTAATTTTACTTGCCTCTATGTAGAAATGGATGTTTCAAGTGGCCTCCTAGCATAAATCTTTCTCAAAGTTGGAAATAGGTGCTGGCGCCAACCAATAGACTATGAAAAGATAGCTTTCAGATGTAGAATTTGCTTTGTGACAGACCATGTTACCGCACAGTGCGATAAAAAGTGTTTTGGGGAGAATGCTAGTGTTGCCCCTAAAAGCAGCCCCTCCTGGTGGGTTGGGGCTGAGTCCAAACATTATGTTGTTGCTCCTTCTGTAAAGAATGTTGGTGACTTCACTTCTTCACTTCAAGAATCTGCTCTTGCTATGGTCTCTTCCCACTTGACTGTGGATGACTATCATGTTTTGATGTCTGTGCCAGAATCGATGCACATATTACATCTCCATCCTTAGAGGTTTCCAATATTGTTTCCTCTTCTCTTTCGACAGCTACTATGGCAGTTGGCAACCCGGGTTCTTCCTCGCTGGCAGATTCGCGCTTGGGCCAGCATCCCTCCTTGGATGACCAATAGGCTTGGACGGAGGTGAAGAAAAAGAAATCCTCATCCTTAAAACAAAAACATCCAATGTGCCTAAGATCCTCAAAGATAGATGGAACTTTGGAGGGATAATTTGTGGCCACACCCACTTTTGGGTTGATGCAGGTTTTATTAGGTTAGAAGGAAAGTATAATTTTATTTGTGTTTGGGCACCTCTGGTGGAAAGGGCATGCATTTATTCTCTTTTTGAATTTCGGGCGCTGTCCCCTTGACAACACTTACCTATAAAAAAAATAATAATTAAAAAAATTATATAAATATATTATTAAATATTTAATGAATTTTTTTCTTAAAATAAATTTATTAATTATCATTAATGTTATTTTAATATAAAAATATTAATGTTCATTTAAGAATATAAATTTTGGTTTTCCAAAATACAATGCTTAATAAAACCATTCAATAAAAAATAATAAAATAATAATCCACCTGTATTATTTGATTTATTTATTTATAGCTTAATTTAGAAGATAAAACATATGAAACCAAGATAAAAACTAATTTAAAAAAAAAACAAAATAATAATTCACCTTCAGACTTCTTTAAAAAAGCTCATTTAACACCCAAATTTTTTTTTCCCCAAAAATAATTGAAATGATATTGACTTTAGGACAACTATTAATAACAGTAGAAAGAATATAAATAAAGAATGATCTGTAAAGCGACGTACAAAGTATATATTATATCAAAAATATTCCACCACAATAAACATAAAAGAATTCGTATCAACCTTAAAGTCTTAACGCCAAACGCGTCTATCTTGAAATAGCCATGAGTTAAAGCTAGAGATAAAACTAATGACAAGACATGAAATTATGACACGTAGGTGGTCATTTGGGCATGTTCATCCTTTTTTCTAGGTATTGGTCGGTGTTCATTTTGACCTTCTAGAAAGTACCATGTTTTTCTGATTTATTCATACATTGTATTTTCACACAATGAATTGAATGTGAGAGTGAACGTTTGTCTTTTGTGTATCAATCGTATGGATAAACAAAAAGAATCATTTTGAAGTGATGTTAGACAATGAGGACTTGTCATAACAGTTTAAATACTAAATTTTTTAAAGATTACATAAAATTGTATATAATAAATTTGTAATTAAAAGTTGAAGGTAAAATTGAAAAGTTTAAAGTACAAAATAATTTTAAACAATAATTAAATTTAAATTCTGAGTGTTAATTTTTTTAATGAATACATAAATTTTTATTTAAAAAAAATTAAAATGAAGGTACGATTTTTCTTTTATAAATTTATTTTTCCTCAAATATTAAATTATCAGAATAAAATAAATAAAATATTGTAATAATAAATTTGTGACCCAGTGAATGATGTAATTTGACAAGTTATTAGAAAAATCTTTTGATGAAATTCTACCATACTCATGTTCTCAAATGTTACCTCAATCTTCTTGTATGATGTTGTGGATATCATTAATGATCATGGGCTAATAAGGTACTCAGTTGAATGCTACCTTCATACTTTCATCTATTCTACCTAGTCTTTGGATGAGACTATGTTCATCTATGATTGGAATGCAAGATTTGTAGATATTGGTGGGATTTTCTCAAAGGTCTCTCTACAAAATTCTTCCTCTTCATTGTTTTGTAGTAGCATTAAGGTTAGGTTTATTATCTAATTCCTCACAATCAACTTTCTCTATGTTGGGCCTACATCATTAAAAAATTATAGATGAATTATTTCATCAAACTAAAAAATTGTTCAAATCCTTTCACCTAATGATTAATCATATTGTAAAGGTCTATCATGGAGACAATCTACCTCTTCAATCAATTGCTACTAATTTTGCAAACTCCAGTGGTCACTATTAGGGGTGAAATGGGTTTGGTGGTTGTATTTTATACTAGTATTTTGGATTTTATACAATTATTATTATAGTAGTTTCTAGCTGTGAAATCCCTTCAAGGCATAAGGCATGTTCTAGTATACTATAAATCATTTTATATTTAATATAGCATAAGTGTTATACTGCCAATTTTTTATTGCAAAAAAATAAACAATAAAAATTATTTTATATAAATAAAAACAAATTCATACTATTTTACTACTTTATAAATTATAATTATTAATCATTACATATATTAAATTATTTAATAAAAGAATATTATTAATGTTATAATTAATATTATATACTATAATTATATGTAATTATATATAAATTAAAATAATAGATTCTTGTTTATATAATAAAAATCATAATAATGTGGTGTATACACACTTATAATTACATCGAGATGTCTAATCATATTTATGTGTGAATAAAAAAATTAAAGAATTGACATACATAAATAATTAAAACTAAAACAAAGTCAACGTATATTTGAAAAATGAATTAACTATAAAATAATTATTAACTTAATAAAAGTAAATAAACTAGCTATAAAATAACTCTTCACTAAATAAAAACTAAAGGAAACATGGCCTCCCACTCTCTCCCACTCTATTCAAACTTTACAAATCAAGATTTTCTACCCATGGCTAGTTCATTTTATTTGGAATTGCTAGTGGATCTAGGGATGTCTATAGTCAATAATGTGCTAGATGTTTATTCATCACCTTTCTTATTTCTATTCAAGATAGTTCCAACATATTTTTCCTTTGAAAATTTAAAAGGGGTTCTTGTAAGGAAATGACGATTCATCTTCTTTTGATAGTGGTGTCTCTACTGGGAAGGTGTCATAATTTTTCTTAGGTCTACATATTTGGGAAAGGATAGTTGTCAATTTGGGTTTTCTATATACTGGTTTGGATTTCTATGTGAAGGAAACTTCACAAGCTATTTACACTCATCATGGTATTTTAATACTAGTGTTTGATCAACCTTTAGCCACTACACTACCCTCTACCACTAGTCTTAGTTATGTTGTGAGATATGGTTTGATAGATGTGTTGGTCCCTAACATTTTTGAGGGGAGTGTTAACAATATTTATCCTAAGGAAATTTATTTGGTAGCTAGGAAATTAAAAAAAACATTATGCAATAGCTACCTTCTTTCTTAGTAAGAAAGTAGGTTCTTTTCATGATGGGAAAAAATATTTTTCTATCAGGCCACTTAGGGAAAATTTTGGTAAGGGTAGCTTCCCTTGCCCCATGATATAAATTCTTAAGTAATCTATTTTGGGGTAGAGGTGCTTTAGATCGAGGACTTATTTTCCTCCCATGAACTCATTTGTAGATTCAATTAGTTTTGATTGTGTCTCTCTAATCTAAATTTGTGGTTCCCTAATAATTGGCATATGTGCAAAAGGAATTTTTATTATTTCTTTAGATAGTATTGAAGATCATAATATAACTTATGAGGGTTCTATATTTTTGTGGGGATAGAATCTCATTTCAATAAATCCCTAGTTCCCCATATTCAACTTGGTAACTAAATTGTTGTCCTTCTTGCTCATCTAGGTAAGGCTTCCAAACCTTCCTCTCCAATTTTGACATGATTCCTTATATTTTTGGATTGGTAACATGTTGGGATTGTTTATTTTGGTTGATCTTGTGAATTTCCAATTTACTCATATCACATATGCTCAAATTCTACTGGACATCGATTCATTGAAACCTATAGAGATTTTTTGAATGTTGCTAATTGTCAATGGTGCCAAAATTTGGACTATGAAGGTATTCCCTTTCATTGTTATCATTTATTTTCTATTGACCATTTGATTAAGTACTATGGAAACTCTGAGTCTAAATATTAGTTGATCTCTTGATGGTGGGATGTTAAACCTAAGGATTTCACTACTTCTCCTATGGTTTCATAGCTTTTCTCTCCTTCCATTGTAGCTCCTTAATATATGCTTGAGGTACCTCTTCCTCTTGCCCCTTTTTTTACTCAAGAATCTCATGTTGCTCTACTTAAGGAACTTGTGCCATCAATGCCATTTTTTCTCTTAGATTATGGT
>VDFB02084203.1:126631-176251 GCA_007258455.2 Sequoia sempervirens | reverse complement strand
AAATGATTCATTTTCCCTTTAGGATCGAACTCCTTTCTTCCAATATATAGCTTCATTTTTATTCCTACAACTCTTCAGTGGAAAATCTAGCAGCCCCAACTGATGGAAATTGATAATACCCAAGGCTAATAGGATACTTCACATCCTCAACCTTATGCTTGCTAGAAAACTTTAGATTAACTTCCTTTATCTGTCGAGAGAATTCAATGACAATTAGTCTATCACTATACGACCTGGGGAGCAAAAAGGGAGCCCCATCAAACCTAATCAAATGGATATATGTTGACTTGGGGTATTGAATAAAATAGTTTCCCCATTCTCTCACCAATGTCATTGCTTCTATACTAAGGAAAAATTCCATATCACCTATGAACTAATTAATTACTGCATAGAGGAAGGCATCATTTACCCTTTTGAAATGTTTCTTTGCAGTCTTGAGTTCCAATTGGTCATAGTATTCCTAGATTTTTCTCTAACTGGGTCCTTCTCCTCTAACCCCCATAGTATTTAGGCTTTGGGAAGTTCCCCAACCTTATTCATTTGATTCTTTCACTTTGGTGGTTTAGTTGTGTATGGCGTTTGAAACCATCCATCCCCAATTCGGATAGAACTCACCACTTAGGATTACATCAATGAAGTGGAACAAATCCACACCTCATACTTATGTGAAATTTCATTACCAAATGCTTTTCTCAACAATGTGATGATGTCCCCCACTCCAAAATGAAAATTCGATCTTCTGAACTTGGTGGGCAACTTAGCAATAGACTTCTTTCCCATCCTTAGCCACTTTTTGTTCATATATCTTTGGTGTGAACTCACATCCTTTTCATACTAATTAATTGCATGTGCTTTTGTTATGGTCTTCAAGTTAGGATATGGAGGCAAGTCAAAAACCATCCTAATCATAGCTGGGGATAAGTCAATTATCACATTCTCCCATGGATCAATGCATTTGCATTGTAATGTATTATATGTTTATGCCACTACAAGAATGAATTTTGGACACTGAATGATGCTTGGAAATGAAGCAACATGGGAAAGGCCCGAAGCTACTATCTTCTTATCCCTTAGAAAGGAATATTCTAAGAAATTATTTGACTTGAAAGTTTCCCAGTCAATGTGTCCTAATGCTGTATATGTGATTTTCATCATTCTGGAGGTGAATTTGGAGATCATTGGAACCCCGTGGAGCTTGTATTTGATGGTGTATGAGGTTTGATCCACTTTAGTTAATTCAAACCTTTGTTCTCTTTGTTCCACCTCCTCGGCCATAGGGTGTTCATCCAAGTCAGACATTTATGAAACCGAGAAAAAAAAGAAAGGATTTATCAAAAACATATGAAAGATACTCAAAAACCTTGCTTTTGATACCAATTTACAACCATGTCTCATCGGGAATTCAAAAATCTGAGAGGACACCTTCAAAATATAATGACCTTTTGCCAATGTTAGGAATCAGATTTGGGATTAGACTCTGGATCAGGACAGTTGGTAAAGGAGTCCAATCAGAACTTTAAAATATGATGGAACTAAGCATGCTATGGGTGGAAATCAGATTCAGAAATAGACTCCAGACTTGGCTCCTTTGGATGAGGTTTGATCAGGTTTTGATATTTTGACCGACATTGGAATGTTCAGATATTAGGGTTAGAATCGGCCTTGAAACTTAGAATTTTGTTCTCAAGTTTGGTTAGGACTAGAAGTCCCGATTAGAATAATTGAAAGAGGGAATTTGAGTTTGTAAAAGTCCAAAGGACTAGTGCACTAAGAACAGTGGAAGTCAAGATCAAAAAAGGACTTTAGACCCATACCTTTTCATCTTGGGTCTGATCGGAACCATAAGTTCCAAACATACCAAACGTTAAAATTACCTTCAGGATTACAAAAACCCGAAGGACCATACATTAGTTTGCATTGGATTTTGCACATCAGAATTAGTCATTTTTGATGAAAGAACTCTTCGTCCCACCAAAACTTAGACTCCTGCAAGCGCATGCGGGTTTCAGGATCGGGAATAGACATTAGATATAGACTTTTTGAGGTAAAGTCCATTTAGAATTGGAAGTCCTGATCGACCCTAAGATCAAATGTGCTAAGTAAAATGTCAGACTTCGGGATCGGAGATGGATATAGGATTCAGACTCATTTTGAAAAGGTTGGTGTAGGGATTGAAATCTCGCAAGGCTCAAAATTTAAACACTAAGGGACTGGACAAGAAACTAGTATAGAAACCCTAAAACCTAGGGAACAGTGGGAAAAACAAAAAGCTACAAAAAGAACCAAAACACAAACATCGACAAACACAAAAATGAAAATGACAGCAGTGAAAGAAAAACAACACGATGACACAATAGCAAGAAAAGATGAAGGCAAGAAACACGAAAATAAACAAGGATGAGAGAAAAGAAAATGAAACAAAACCCTACCTCAAATCATGAATGAGACACAAACTAGTAGGAAACTCAACCCTCCAAAACTTGAACACTCCAAAGAACTCTTCATAGCTCAAACTTCATCAAAACAAAATACAATTGTGACCGAATTCGTGAGAGAAACTTGATTATATACTAGTCTTGTGTGTGTGAATAAGTCTACAATAAATGCGGTAGGTGGTTGAAAAGTCAGAATGGGGATGGACACAAGAACCCAAACCCTTGTCAGAAAAGTCAAATCAGAAGTCACATTCTTGAATGGACCAAAAGCAGGAAAAGACAAAAGAAGTGGGATCGAAAAACCAAATCGGATTTGGAATATAGAAGAAAAAGTCCATGTACGAATTTGATTTTTGATCCTAAAAACAAACAAGAGGGGCAGGGTCAAAAAAACCAAACTGAACCTAGACTATAGAAGAAAAAGTCCATGTCCAACTTTGATTTTTGATCCCAAAAACAAACAATGCGAGATTGGGAAAATAAAATGTACATGGAAAATTTTGAAAAAAAGGCCAAGGTCCAATTCAAAATCCAAATCCCCATAGGCACAACAATGTTAGGATCGGAAAACCAAAATAGACTTGGAAATTTTGGAAAAAGGGACCAAAGTTCGGTTCGGGATCCAATACTTGCCAGGAACCAAAAAAAGAAAATAAGAACCCAAAAAACAACTCTCGAGGGAAAACAAAATAGACCAAAGGGACAAGAAACAAAAGAAAACAACAGGGAAAAGACATCAAGACAAAGAGGAGGACCCATTTTGATAAAAAAAGAAATGGGGTTGTTATGTAGGGCATAATAAATCTTAGAATCTTAGATTTATGATTGCTTTGACATGATACAATTGGTTTGCACAAATGAGATTGAGTTGAAATTTTAGACTACGTATCGTTGAGTAAAATTCGAATTTGAGTGTGTGCACTTGATTCATTCTCATCCTTAGAGAGTTCAACTATTTCTAGAATGAATTTACTCCCACTCAAGCTACGTGAGGTGGGTCACGTTGTTTCCGTGCAATGATATCTGTGACATTGCTCCGCTGCCAGCCAGGCGTCTATATCTGTGATGGAGATACCTCTAGTTTCTTCCAAGCATAGCTCTACTACTATCCAAGCATCCATATCCCCAGTAGAGATACTAGATCACCCATGTATGGTTGAGCACCTTTAGTAATTCCCTTGTCATTTCTTTTCTTTTCTATAGTTTTTTCTTTTCTTCTTTGTTCTTTCTTTTGATACCTCTATTTTTAGTGCTATCATCAAATTTTTTGAAAATTATTTCAAAGGATGGGTTTGAAACTGTAGTGGACATTGTGACAACATTGTGACACTAGATTTTTCACTTGAAGTAGGGGCACAACCACCTAGGAACAACTAAACCATTGGGGGTTTTGAAAATTTAGTTTCTTGAGTGATGAATTCAACCATTATTCACAAGACCTCTTAAAGTGTTCCACTTGCATAAATGATCATACAAGCATCAAAGTGATCATTAAACACAAATTCTAAAACAAAAGAGAACTAAAGTAACCCTTGAAAATGCTTAAATCAAATTATTTTCTATGGTTACCTTAAACATACTCTGAATAATCACCTGACATTCCCCATGACCAAAACGATTCCCTACAATGAAAGAAAACATCCAACAAAAACACGAGGAACAAGATGAAAGAACAAAAGTAGCAAAGAACAAAACAAAAAAAAAGAAAAGAAAAGAACAAGAAGCACAACACCTAAACTACTAATATACAAGGGAGGATCTTCATGCCTTCATGGGCCAAAATAATGTTTGATAAACTATCCATTGATAGGAAATGGGACATGTTCTCCTATTAAAGTACTCAATTGGGAGATGTTCTCCTCGAGAATTTCAGCAATTTGATAATGTCCTAACTAAAGCCTATCAAAGTTTTGATGATTGCATTTCTTTTCCCTGTCCTTGTCCCATAAGAGCACAATATCTGATATCCTTAATGCTTTGTTCTTGGCTCTTTTGTAAAATCAATGCTTGACTACAACTTGATGTTTAAGGAATTGCTACAAGGCAACATCCCTCTTCTCTTCTAAATTTAGCAAGTTCATTAGTTTGACCTCTATCTCGTCATCCTTGGTATAAAACTCTTGCATGAATCATAAGACTAGGATTTGGAGGTTTATAGGAAAGATAGGTTCTTGACTATAGACTAATTGGTATGGAGAGTTTCCTAGAGCCACCTTAATCCTTGTTCTATCCATCCATAAGGAAAATTTTAGTTGTGTATGCTAATCCCTAGGGTTGTGTTCTATAATTTTTTTTAATAAACCTCCAGCAAATTTTTGTTGGTAGACTCGACTACCCCATTACCCAGTGGGTAGTAATTGGAAGAATATTTCAAGATTATCTTATATTCAAAATCCCATTGAATAAACTGTGCAAAAGAAAAAGTAGGGCCATTGTCACATACCAAAATGAAGGGTACCCCAAACTCGGTGATAATGTGATCGTGCATAAACTTGATGATCACGTCGGTGGTACAATTCTTACATTCTTAGGCCTCTGTCCATCGGGTGCAATAGTTTTTCACTATTAGAATGAACTTGTGACCTGTAGAGGAGTTTGGATTAATCACTCCAACAAAATCTAATGCCCATTGGGCAAAAGGTCTTACCTCATACACTAGCTTTAGTGGTATTGCTGGGTTACATTCCTTGGATGCTGATTTGTGATAGGTATGGCATATTCGTATAAGTTGGTGAGTTTCTCAAAATACATGTGGCCAATAATACCTTGATCTAAGGATTTGGCAAGCCATGACATTTACAGAGCCATATCTAGTGCCGTGTTTCCCATGGAACTCCTCTAAGACCTGTTTGGCCTATTGCTGATCTAGGCATCACAATTATGCCCATTCAAAGTTTCTCTTGTACAAAGCCCAATTCTCGATCATATAATGGGAACTCTTCAACCTTAATGATATTCTTTTCTTAGCATTCATCCCTTCAAGAAATTTTTTATTTAACAACAAGAAGATCAAGTTAGCATACCAGAGGTCCTTGGTAAAAGACTGTATTGTATATTGCTGGCATATAATTTTGGAATCCACCTTTTCCATTTCCTTAGATAAACCTTTCCCTCAAACTAGTTTCATAGGATGGATTTCAAGGTCAAATTCCTGTAGGATGGCCATCCACTTTCCTCCTCTCTCTCCCAACTCACTTTGCATGAGTAGAGACTTTACTACTGGATCTAGGATGACAACCATGATCTTGCTGTGCAAGATGTAATGTCGAAACTTCTTAACAACCCTTACCAATGTAAAAGCCCATTTTTCCAATGGTGGATATCTTACCTCAAAATTCTTAAAGGGGGATCTCATGAAAGAAATTGGTCGTTCATCCCCTTCTTCCTTTCGTTGTGTCAGAATGGATGCATAGGACTGTTCATATACGAATGGGTAAATGAAGAATGACTGCGAGTAGTCTAGACTGGTGCTTCTGAAATAGACTATTTGATTTGTGAGAAGGAAACCTTTGCCTCATTAATCCATTCAATCATGGAATCTTTTTTCATCATTTCATTCAATGGTTTGAAAATATTTGCAAACCTATTTATGAACTTTCTTACATAGTTATCTTCTCAAAGAAAGATCTCATTTCCTTTTTTGCTACTAGGCATGGGTAGCTTCAAAATTGACTCCCACCTTTTAGGATAAATAGAAATTCCCCTTTCTAAAATTACATGTCCCAATAAATTTACTTCTGAAGCCCAAATACACACTTCTTTGGGTTCAATGGTACACCAAACCTTATGCATTTTTCTAGTACTTTTGCCAAATCAACAACATGATCATCTCTATTTTAAAAAAAAACTATCAAATCATCCATATAAATTATAATGCATTTACCTACCAAGTATTTGAAGGCTACATCCATTGAATGTTGGAAAGTAGCTCCAACATTGATTAGGCCGAACAACATTCTCTGGTAGGCGAATGTTCCCCATTTGGTTGTAAAAGTGGTTTTCATTTAGTCTTCATACTTTATTAGCACTTGATTATATCCCAAATAGCCATCTAAAAACAACATCATCTGTGAACCATTAACAATCTGTAACACTTCATGAAGAGAAGGGAGGGGATAATTTTCCTTTTTTGAGGCTTTATTCGAGTTCCTGAAGTCTACACATAATTTGATTTCCCCATTTCTTGCGTACTAGCATTAGGTTGGCTACCCATGTTGAGTGCCTAAATGAGAAAATTATTCTGATAGATAATAACTTTTGTACTTCTTTGAGAATGAGTGGTTCAAGTAAAGCATTGACTGGTCACTAATTCTAATGAAATGGTTTTGCCTGAGGTTTTAGGGGAATGGTATGTGTTATTACTGAGGTGTCAAATATCCTCAAATCCCCGTATACCCATGTGATTGCATCAATGTTTTCTTTCAACACTTTTAGGATTTTGTCACGAATATCTTTTGGGAAATTTTTGTCGATGAGGATATTCTTTTCTGGGTCAAAATCGACTAGATTGAAAGTTTCGTATTTACCTCTGTCGACATCAGTAGGTGATTTATCTCAGATGTTATGATCATAATCAAAGATCCTTTCCAGTGCCACCATCCCTTTAGAAATATTGTTTTTCTTAAGGTTGATAATGCCTTTTGTATCTGGATCTTCTGACTCCCAATCCCCTAAATATCTATTAGATTCATTAATAATTTGTCCCTCAAAAACATCTGAACTTGAAAAAAAAGGCAAGAATATGCTGATCGTCATCAAAGACCTAAAATTTCCTTATGTTATCATGAATCATAGGGACTAAAACTAACTCAACTGAGAATCTTCTCAACTTGGAATGTTTTATGGGCTCCAATGTACTCATTGCCACTGCTAGTGCATCTACAATTTGATTCTTTTCCATAGGAATCAACTTGATATCAAATGCATCAAAGTCTTCAATTAAAATCTGTACCCTATTATGATAGGCAACCAGTTTCTTATTATGCTAGGTGTATTGAATACTAACCTTCTTAACAATTACTTCTAAATCCCCCATCACTCTAAGACATTGTGCCTTCTTCTGATGGGAAAACATGAATCCTATGGCCAATGCTTCATATTCTACCACATTGTTGGTGCATCCAAACTGCAACTTGTAGGAGGAAAAATATTTTTTTCCCTTGGGATTAGTTAATTCAATTCTTGTTCCACTCCCCTGTTTGGACTTGGAGCCATCAAATTTAAGGGTCCATAATTGGTTTTGGGGTGAGTTCTTCTTTTTAGGATTTGTTTTAGGCTATTGTATGAGAGGAGTGGATTGTTCATTTTTCTTGTCAGAACCGTTAAGGTCATGTGGTCTACATGCCTTAGGATTATTAGGTACTTCCTTTGGAATAGGTAGGTGATTAGGAGCAACATCTTGTGGTTCATCATTCTTTATTGGTAAATCTATTGTAGCTTCTTGTGGTTGATCCTTTGATTCCTCAAGGTTATCCACCATGTGGTTCTTAGGAATCCCTATAACCTTGAGTAGCTCTTTTGGAATTAGAAGGTGAGTAGGGGAAGGGGTATGCATTATTTCCTGTGGTTCTCCTACCTTTATTTGTAGGCCCCTTAATAAGTTCTATGGTTGATTAGTTGATCCTTGGATACTAAGTGTGTCACCAACCTCTGTTAGGATAGGATTGATTTCTAGCAAAAGTTGATACTGAGCTATTATTGAATCATTGGATTGTCCATCTCCCAAATGGAAAACATGGTTTAGGATATCCATACAGGGTTTGCAAGTTAACTCATAGTGGTTTAGATAATGGACTTTGCACTAGTTGGTGTTGTGTGGTCTCACAACACACCCTAAGAATGCAAGGCTTGAGGACCCAAGTTGAACATTAATGCTTAAGGAAGATACTAATTGGTTGATGGCCTCAAGGAAGGTACATAGAAAGTTGAAAATTTTGGAAGTAATTCATGATCAAGTATACCGGATACCATGTGTCGGGTAATTTTGAGTTAGGGTGAATGATTAGGATAAGTTCATGAAGAAAGTTTAGTGAGTTCTATAGTTGGGAATCAAAAGCTTGAGAAGTATGAAGAGACTGCTAGAAGGTGGAAGCTGGGTTGCATTTTGTTTTGAGAAGTGAAGTACATCGACTAGTTGAGTTTCAAAGGTAGTTGGGTATATCGGGAGTCGGGTACCCAGGTAAATGGTGCATTGATGCAAGAAGGTTCATACTTGTTGTTTGGATTTACTAGAATGCATAAAACATCTGATGACACCTAAAATTGAAAATTGTACGAGAAGACATTAATGTGTGTTACAATTATTTTAAAAAGGATTATTGATAATGATGGTTTTATGCTAATGGGGTTTTATAAATGTTTTAAGGGAAATAATTGACATGTGGAATTTTATGTGCAGGAGAAATAGGTTGTTGGATAAAATTTGAGTATGAACAATTAGTAAAACTTGGATTGCAAGTAGATCCAACAATATTACCCAAGCTAGAGGACATGCTTGTTGGGTATTGAAGCCTAATGGTCATGCTCTTTTTCCCTCCAACATTTTGTCTCTTCACATTCCCTTTTGTTCAAAGAATTATCCTTTATGGATAATGTAATTGATAATTAATTATGTGGAGAATGTGTTTGATACTATTGTGAATGTATTCAAAAGACAAAAATAATAAAAGGATTTCCCTTGCTTTTGAAAGTGGATGTAGCCATTTTGGCCAACCACTATAAATCTTTGTGTCTTTGTACTTCGTTGTTCAATGTTTGTATTTCATTTTTATGAGTTTAATTTAATTCTATCTTCTTATTTATTTAATCCACAACAAATCATTAACAATTGGTATCAGAGCTTGGTGAAGAAGCTCAACAAAGAAGCTCGGTGGTGAAGTTGTTTTGGAAATTGGTGAAGAATTTACCGAATAATGGATGAAGCGGATAAATGGAAAATTGAAAAATTTTCTGGGAAAAATTTTGGGCTATGAAATTTAGAGATGGAATCTTTGCTGATTAAGTAGGATCTCTCACTTAGAAGGGAAATCCAAAGGAAAAGGTTCTATTTCTGACAAAGAGTGGGAGAAACTAGATAAGAAAGCAAGGGCCATAATCTTTCTTTCATTTTCAAGCAACGTTGTCTTCAACGTTTCAATTGAGAAGACATCGAAAGAGCTATATTTAGACATGTATGAGATGACGTCGACTTCAAACATTTTTTTTTATTATGAAGAAGTTATATAATTTAAAAATGAAAAAGGTGGGATCATGTACAATCACCTAAATGAATTTAATACTTTGGTCACCCAATTGATTTCAGTGGGTATAAATTATTTGGATGATGAAATTAAAGCAATTTTTTTATTATGCTCTTTACCAAAAAACTAGGAAGGGGTTATGATGACAGTTAGCACTTTGGTGGCTTCCAAGTGTAAATTAAAATTTGATGACATAGCAACCACTCTTCTTAGTGAATACAAGAGGAGAAAAAATCAAGAACCCTTATCCGGTGACGCCTTGACTGCTGTAAGTTTTTTCAATAGAGGAAGGGGTTAAAATAGAGGAAAAAATAATAATAAAAGAAGGTCCAAATATGCAAGAAGATCGAAGTCTAGGGGTAGAAATATTGATTGTTGGTTTTGTGGAAAACTGGGTCACACCAAAAAGAATTGCTGGCATTACAAAGAGGCACAAGTAAAGGTAAATGAAAATGAGGTAAACACTGCATATGATAAAGATGATGTTTTAATTTTATCAACAAGTGACACTACTGTAGATTTGTGGGTGCTTGATTTCAATGCCTCTTTCCATGCTACTCCATGTTGGGAGGCTTTCACTAACTATCAAGAAGGTAAGTTCAGAAGAGTTTTTCTTGGTGATAATAAAGAATGTGGAATAATAGGCAAAGGTGATGTGATGTTGCAACTAAAAAATGGAAACAAATGGATTTTGAGGGATGTGAGACATGTTCCCACACTGAAAATAAATTTGATATCAGTAACCCAACTTTATGCTCAAGGTTGCAATATCAATTTCTCTTTAGATACTTGCAATGTAACCAAGGGTTCCTTGGTGATTGCAAAAGGAAACAAATTATGTAGCCTATATGTGTTAGAGTGTCATGTCGAAGTTGGAGTTGCAATGGCGATTATGGATAGCAGTACCGAGCTTTGACATAAAAGGCTCAGACACATGAGAAAAAGAGGACTTGAAGTCATTTTAAAGAGGAATCAACTTCCTGGTTTGAAATACATTGACTTGGAAATGTGTGAGCATTGCCTCTATGACAAAAAAAGATGGACTAAATTCTTGACAACCGGTCATGACAAGAAATCTACACCATTGGAGCTTGTGCACTTAGATGTTTTCATTACAATAGAGGTAACCTCCATTGGAGGCGCTAATTAATTTATTACTTTTCTTGATAATTGTACTAGAAAGGTATGGATTTACATGATGAGTAGAAAATCAGAAGTGTTTTCAAAATCTAAAACTTATAAAGCCATTGATGAGAATTAGATTGGGCACAAAATAAAATGTTTAAAAATAGATAATGGGGGAGAGTTTTGTTCTTTGGATTTTGATACCTTTTGTGCAGATAATGGTATTCGTAGGATCAAGATAGTTCCTTTCACCCCTCAAGAAAATGGTGCAGCTGAGAGGTTAAACATAATGATTCTTGAGAGATCTTGGTGTAGGCTCTCTAATGTTGGATTGAGGAAATAATTTTGGGCAGAGGATTGAAATATAGTAGTTTACTTGATCAATATAGCTCCTTCATCTTGATTGGATTTTGATATTCTGAAAGAGAGATGGCTCGGGAAACAAATCTTTTACAATCACCTACACATGTTTGGTTGTGAAGATTTTTCTCATGTTGCAAAAGAGCAGTGAACAAAGTTAGATGCCAAATCAAAAAGATATATATTTATTGGTTATGGTGATGAAAAATTTAGTTTCAGAATTTGAGATCCAATTGCCAAAAATTTCACCTACAGTCAAGATGTGGTATTTAACGAGAAAGGTTTCCCAAGTCTATAAAACGAGAGATATCAGTGAAAGAGTTTGGGCATGTAGATAGTTTTTTTATTGAGAATAATACAAATTTTAAAAAGGAACTTCTTCGAGCTCCAATAGGAGCACATAGCCTTCCATTCCATCATTGCTAGGACTCCAAACCTCTATGAAAGCTTTAACATCTACAAATAAATTTGGCTCAGGTTATTGCTGCCTGCTTTGGGAAAATAATATTCTACGCAACATATAAATTTTTTGCCTCTAAGTTTGAGTCATTGGCATTCACTTCCTTTACACATTCATTTACACTCTCTTCCAAAAAAAGCTTTAGACTTTAATTCATTTCCTTGTGAATATTCAAATGTGTTGTTTCTGCCTCCTTCAAAGAGTATGATGACTCCTTCACAGTCCACACGACTTGAAATGGGAAGCATATTTTCAATGTAGCCTTTAATTGGATCATCATTGCCTTCTCAAACTTATTTTCTGCTACCAAATGATTCTCTATAGGAATGTATGGAGGATAGAACAAATTCAAGTGATGGAAACTTGCAGGAAATTAGGAGAGGTTGCAATTTGTTTCTATAGTCAATTGGAGGTATACATAGGCATAACATTGGAGAAGATCAACAAGAATAGGGAAATTTGTAGTTTGATATAGAAGGCATCCAACATCAATTATAGAGATTTAATTTGGACAATAACTTGTAGGAACAATATCCTCAATTAAGGAGGTCTACCCGATAGAAGATGCTTCTGAAAAAATTTGGTGATTATGAATTGTTATTCTCTAATCATTTAGAGTTATTGATGTTAGATTAGTTAGAACCTGCAACATTTAAAGATGCTTGCAAAGACTCAAATCATGTCAAATGGATGGAGGCAATGCAAGAAAAAATGGACTCCTTGATGGAAAATGAAACATGGGATTTGGTGACCCTCCCACCAAATTGAAAACCATTAAAGAATACATGGGTGTATAGGTTAAAAGAAGAAGATGGAGGTAGTAAATGTTACAGGTCCAGATTGGTAGTGAAAGGATTTGATAAAAAAAAGGGGATTGATTTTAATGAGATTTTCTTGCTAGTTGTGAAGATGAAAACCATTCAAGTAGTCTTGGGTATGGCAGCTGTATGGGATCTCGAGCTTGAGCAACTTGACATTATAACCACATTTCTTCATGGAGATATTGAAGAAGAGTTGTATATGGAGCAACCTGAAAGTTTCACTAAACAGGGTCATGAGCATTTATATTATAGATTGAAGCGAAGTTTGTATGGGCTTAAGCAAGCCTCGAGGTAGTGGTACCTCAAATTCGATAGCTTCATGACTGAGCATCACTTTACTCGTTGTGAATATGACCCATGTGTTTACTAAAAGAAGCTTGCTAATGGCGAGTTTGTTCTACTATTACTTTATGTTGATGACATGTTGGTTATCGACACTAGCATGAGGATAGTTTGTGAATTGAAGCAACATTTGGACCAATGTTTTTCTATGAAATATTAAGGGATAGCGAAGAGGATTCTTGGGATGACAATAATCAAGGATAGAAAAAAGAGAGAAATTAGATTGTCTCAAGAGAAGTATATTGCCAAAATCTTGGATAGGTTCAATATGAAGAATGCCAAGCTTTCCAGTACTCCATTGGCTGATCACTTTCACTTATCATCAACAATGTGTCCAAAAAATCAATAAGATCGAGAACACATGAAGGGTGTTCCTTATTCATTAGCAGTTGGGAGTCTCATGTATGCCATGGTTTGTACTCGTCTGGATATTGCCCATGCAGTGGGAGTTGTGAGCAGATTTATGAGAAATCCAGGTAAATTTCATTGCTAGGTGGTACAATGGATATTACGGTACCTGAAAGGTACTTTAAATCATGTTTTGTGTTTTGGAGGATAGGATACTCATTTTTGAGGTTACATTGAATCCAATATGGCTGAAGAATTGGAAAAACGAAGGTCTACAATAGGTTATGTGTTTACATTTTCTAGGCTACAATTAACTGGGTTTCATGATTGCAATAGGTGGTTGGACTCTCCTCTATTGAGGCTGAATATATTGCTCTCATCGAAGGAGAAAAGGAGATGATATGGTTACAATGGTTATTGGGAGAATTATGGTGTAAGCAATCAATTTTCACATTGTATTGTGATAGCAACAACACCATTCACTTGGAAAAGAACTCCACCTTTCATAATAGAACCAAGCATATAGAACTTCAATATCATTTTATTCGACATGTACTTGAAGAGGGTAACCTGTAGGTGGAGAAAATTGATACGAAAGTGAATTCTTCTGATGCATTGATGAAGGTAGTACCATGAGAGAAGTTTGAGTTTTGTAGGACCTCTCAGCATTGTGAAGATATGAAATAAGGGGTGAAGTGGGGGAATACCTCTGTGTTTGCAGTAGGCATTGGACTTCAAGTGGGAGATTTTTGGGAATTGAAACCCAACGGTCATGCTCCTTTTCGCTCCAACATTTTATCTCTTCACATTCCCTTTTGTTTGAAGACTTATCCTTTATAGATAATGTAATTGACAATTAATTATGCAGAGAACATGTTTGATATTGCCGTGAATGTATTCAAAAGATAAAAATAATAAAAGGATTTCCTCTGCTTTTGAAAGTGGATGTAGCCATTCTGGTGAACCACTATAAATCTTTGTGTCTTTGTACTCCATTGTTAGATGTTTGTATTTCATTTTTCTGAGTTCAAATTTTTGATATCTTCTTGTTTATTTAATCCACAACAAATCATTAACAATGTTTTGGAGGTCCATTAGAAGAAGAAGTGTATGTCAAAGAAACATAGGTAACCCGGGAACAAGAGATCTGGGTATTACGCATGCGACGAAGGAGATGCTAAGCTCTGAAGTGATATACTTCTAGAAATTTTTCTTGAAGCCATAGCATGGAGACAAGAATACAAGGCTAGTGGATTTAAATTTCTATATCCACCTGATCACTTTGTATATCCAACTAGTTCCTACATTTTGTTTGAAGATTAAGTTGATAATCTGCTGAATTCGATTTGGTATCCTGATTATATCTGGAAGGCATGAGTCCCAAAAGCTTCAAGTGCTTAAGGAAGTGAAAGTTTGTGTTGAATTATTCTAGAAGTTTCTCTTTTCAACTATAATATACCACGTGTCGTGCTATGATTCATTCTCTGGAGTCTCTTTCATGTGTTACATTTGAACTCCCCAGGGACCTTGTTCTTATAAAAGGCCAGAAGTTGCTTTATTTCATCAAGTTCAAAATTTGTGGATTTCAGAGAATTAAATTTTTTGCAAGTTTTATTCTTTTTCATGTTTTCTGTTCCATTCCAAACTAAAAACTTGTATGTTTCATTTGAGATTAACTAATATCAAGGCCAATTTAAAGTTATTTCCTGATATTAAATCATACATAGTTGATTGTTTGTTCCTATCAGAAAAGATAGATTTGGGTGCATACTGACACTATTCAGTGGCAAATAATTTATATTTATTTAAACCCTTGCACCATTCTATGCCTAGCTATGAAGCAATCTAGTGAAGTATAGAGTGATTTGCTTTGATTTAGTTTATTTCTTGAGGTATTCATGGATAATACCTGGGTGAAATGTTTACATTTTAGTATCTTTTATGCTTTGTTTTAGAATAGATGTTTAATATTTTTGGAGAATGTTCCAAAATTGATAAATTCATGGAGTTTTATTGTAAATATTTTGATTTCATGAAGTTGAAAAGTGATTAATGCTAAATCTACTTGACTAGATGCAAGTAATTTGAATTTCATGAAATATTATTGTAAATCTTTAATTTCATGAAGTTATTAAGTGACATGTGAGTAATCAAATTGAGCTTATGTTACGATCCTTTGGATACTAGCTAACCTGTACAAACCATAGACCCCTTGTGATTAACAATAATTTACACAACGAACCCTAAGTGAACCTAATGCATCAAGACCTAATATTCTTGAGCCTTGGGATCGAGCTAAGATTACCTTCAATTTAGGTTTTCCTAGTGGATCTTTCAAGTAAAGTTAGGTTCCCGCTATCCTTTGTGAGAATTTATCTACTTGTTAGTGTGTGTGTGTGCAACACTCACATCAATAGAAGTGGTGCTAGAAGGAGGGCTTGGTGTACTTAATGTGGTTTTGGTGTCCTAGTCACATAGTCGAGGTTTGCTTGTGAGTTAAATGTTTAAGCAATCTTAAAATGAAGAGTGGAAAAGAAATTGAAGAGATTTGGAAGATTCTTAATTAGAAGCTCTTATAGGTTTGAGTTTTCTCACTTTTGGTTGGGTTATGAAGTCTAGAATTCATGACACAACCATTGATTTAGTGAAATTGATTGTAAGATTTTTTGGCTAGGGTAGGTTTGGCCATTCATAAGGTGATTCCATTAAAATAGACTTCCTTAAGTGCGAAAAGGAGGGAACAATTATCAACTTGGTGTTTTGAATTCTAAAAGAATGCATAACCCTAGTAGAAATAGAGTCTTTATCGGCTCGACAGTTGGATTAAATAAAGTTGCTAACTGTGATCATTTTGTGGAAGTTCTAGAAGTTTTGCAGGGAAAGGAGAAAAGTCACAAAGGTTTGGAAGCAACACACTTTAGGAGTGAATTTGAAGAAAGTGAGTTGCCACTCTTCATACATGTGGATGATGGTGAAAAGAAAGAGTGGACGAAATAGGCAGGAGATGCATTCTTTTCACCCTGAATTGCAAATCCACAAGTTAAAAGGGAAGAAATACTCTATTTCACACAAACGCTATAGTACCAAAATTTTACTTTTTCTTTCTCTGATAATTGTGTAAATTATTCTAGAATTTAGTCTAATGAGATAAATAGTGGTGTTAGGGTTGACGAAAAGGCAAATTGCCAGTGAAGTCCTGAAAGGAGTGATAGTGTAATAAATACAACTGTCTATGGAACAAAGCAAAATGCAATGGGACACTGTAGGTGAAAGAAGGATAAAGGTATAGGTTTGAGATGATGGAAAAGGTGTGTGTAGTTGACCGTTGATCAGGTCGTTTACATACATATTAGCGAAATTGTGGGTAAGTACACTTTTGAATTCTCGTTTATTAAATGCAAAAAATTTTGAGTAATGTTTAATTATTGTAGGCTAACCGAATGTTACATAAGTGAATTTAAAGATAATCCTACTAAAATTCAAACCAAAAGTGTTACAGAATTAGTAATAAAGATTAGGGTAAACTACTTTGTTAGGGTAAATGGATTTATTAGGGTAAATTTGTTGTATTAGTTTAGATCGCTTTGGTAGTTTTTCCCTATTTTTCTAGTTTAGTTCTCAGAATTAACAAATTCATCTTAATTTGTAACACATGATAATTGAATTGTGAAAAAATTCCATTGAAAATTGGAAATTATAAAACCGTTTGAAGCAAATGTACACATGCAAAAGAAAAAGCGAAGTGATTTTTTATAATAAAGCCAAAATTTCCATTATATTATATTGTAATAATTTTGTATGTACATGGAAATACAAAATTATTATTTCAAAGCCGATGTCATGAAGAAAAAAGGGGGCTAGTTTTTCATAAAAAAGAACTACGCTACAACAATGGACACTCTTCTTGGTCAATCAATTTGTTGCGCCTCATCCCATAGGAACATATATCCTAGGTAGGCATTATCCCTATGATCATTGATGTCAGGAGTGTGTAGTGTGGTAAGGAAGGATAGAAGTGAAACTATTTATGTTTGGTTTAGGAATTGTGGAATTTATTTGGCCATTGGAATTCCCACCGCCGGTTGACCAACAACCAGGATAGTGTCCAAATTGCCTAGATAATCTGGGTGCACTATCATTACAACAACATTATAAACTTCCTCTATAGAAAGTCTGAGGTCTAGAAGAGAAGCAATGAATCATGAGGCCAAGTCAGAATTCAATCTGTAGTATGACTTGACGTTCATGAAGGTTTCCCCAAGAACCATACACAAGAAGGACTTGGTAGAAGACGTTTTGAGATTTTTTTTTGAAGCCGTTGGCTCGTAATTCAACCCAAGAAGCTGATCTGGTGATAAACACTAGTAAGACAAATAGGGGTATCCATAGTTCACAGACAAGAACAAATGAAAAGAGGAAATTGAAAGATGAAGGTAGAAGTGTGGAATTTGAAGAAGTGTCACATTTATAAAAAGTCATGAGAAATCTATGGTGCATAGTTTCCTTGAGGTGAAATCTTGGGAATGCAAGTTGAGGTGGTAGAAGTACACTTTCTTTTAGAATTAAAAATTTAAATTAAGTAAATTCTCACAAAATTGGTACTCAATTCTTTGAGGATGGCCAATATGAAGATCATGAATTAGGAGAATTCAAGATTACATAATTAAATGGTGGTCATTTCAGTTCATTTGATCGAGCTGTATTAATTATGGATTATCTAGGTGTACAGTTTGGAAGGGGAGCTGGATTGATGAGTTGGAACACATAGGAATGTTGAGAAATTTAAAAAATTAATAGGCATGGAAATTAAATGGAGAGCATGATGGCTAGGTTGGGACATCATTATGACAAGCCTAGTGCATTAATGTAAGTGTAGAGCGACCAAATTTGGGGTTGTTAGCAAAAGTTCAATTTAGTGGGTTACCATGGACAAACAAAATGGAACTAACGTCTCTAAATTTAGAAGTGACCAGGTGATTTGGTAACTTGTGGCTAAATTTTAACTTATGCTTATTTTCCATTAGATAATGAATTACAATTAGTTGAAGTCTAGCAAAAGGGTGGTAAAATTTCATTGGCAAGTCTCACATACAGGGAATTCACTAGGTAAATCTTTTGGGAATTGGTGAAATTGATGAAGGATATTTTCATTGAGTGAAAAATTAAATGTAACCTTAGCTACCATTGTAATTCCTAACCTAATAGTTGGCTTCATTGCCTGCAAGTTGAAGCAAAAGAGCTTACAATGAAATATCAAATGAAAAATGAAAAATAAATATCATAGAAACATCAGAAGATAAAATTCAACTCTTTAGGCTATCCAAATATCTCTACTGGGGCTATGGATGCCTAAATGGTAGTAGAGCTATATTTGGGGGGAATTACAGAGATAACTTGTCTAGGGCTATGGATGTTTGACTGATAGCAAGACTCTATCCAAGGTTGGTTAAGAGGGATTGTCAAATTAGGTAACTCAATGCAAATGGATCGATTCTTTTTGTCAAATCACAAAGATGATAATAAATCAATGCACACACTGGTACTTTAGGTGCAATTTTATGGTCTTTATTCTAGCATTTGAGTGAAGGCAAGGGGTTACTATGGAAAATACATATAAGTTATAATTTACTGCGGGTGTTTAAGCCCCATATTTTTCTTTTGAATTTGGTTTTGTTGGTTGCAAGTTGTTGTGTGGTCTCACAACATGCCCCAAGAATGCAAGGCTTGGGGACCCAAGTTGAAAATTAATGCTTAAGGTAGATGCTACTTAGTTGATGGACTCAAGGAAGATACATAGAAAGTTGAAAATCTTGGAAGTAATTCATGATCAGGTATACCAGATACCGGGTGTTAGGTGATTTTTAGTCTGGATGAATGATCAATATAAGTTCGTGAAGAAAGTTTAGTGAGTTGCTACAACTGGGAATCAAAAGTCTGAGAAGTATGAAGAGACTGCTAGAAGGAAAAATTCGAGTTGTATTTTGTTTTGAGAAGTGAAGTACATCAGCTATTCAAGTTTCAAAGGAATTCAGGTATATTAGGAGTCGGGTACTGAGGTACCTGGGTAAATGGTGCATTAATGCAAGAAGGTTCAAACTTGTCGTTTGGATTTTCCTGAATGCACAAAACATCTGGTGACCTACCTAAAACTAACAGTTGCACGAGAAGACGTTAAAGCATGTTACTTACAAATTGTTTTTTAAAAGGATTATTGATAATGATGATTTTATGCTAATGGGGATTTATAAATGTTTTAAGGGAAATAATTGACATGTGGAATTTTATGTGCAAGAGAAATAGGTTTTTGGATAATGTATTCGGGTATGGACGATTAGAAAAACTTGGATTTCAAGAAGATCGAGCAATATTAGCCAAGCTAGAGGACATGCTTTGGAGGTCCATGCAAAGAAGAAGTGTACATTGAAGAAACACGGGTAACCAGGGAATCAGAGATCCAGGTATTATGCATGCGATGAAGGAGATGTTGAGCTCTGGGGTGATATACTTCCAAACATTTTTCTTGAAGCCATAGCATGGAGACAAGAACATGAGGCTAGTGGATTAAAATTTTTATATCCACATGATCACTCTATATATCTAGCTAGTTTCTATATTTTTTTTGATGATTATGTTGATAATCTTCTCAATCCAATTTGGTATCCTGATTATATCTTGAAGACATGAGTCTCAAAAGCTTGAAGTGCTAAAGCAAGTCAAAGTTTCTATTGACTTATTCCAAAAGTTTCTCTTGCCAACTGTCATCTACCATGTGCTGTGCTACTATTTTTTCCCTGGATTCTCTTTTATCACATGTTACGTTTGAACTCCCTAGAGACCTTGTTCTTATAAAAGGCTAGGAGTTGCTTTATTTCATCAAGTTCAAAATTTGTGGATTTTGGAGAATTAAAACTTTCACAAGTTTTATTATTTTTCCTATTTTTTGTTCCATTCCAGACTAAAAACTTTTATGTTTCATTTGAGATTAACTAATATCAAGGAAAATTCAAAGCTATTTCTTGATATGAAATCATATGTAGCTAATTGTTTGTTCTTATCAGAAAAGACTATGTGCTACACCAAATTTGGGTGCATAATGAAACTATTCAGTGGCAAATAATCCATATTTATTTAAACCCTTGCTCCATTCTATTCCTAGCTGTGAAGCAATATGGTGAATTATAGAGTGGGTTGCTTTGATTTAGTTTATTTTTTGAGGCATGCATGGATAATACCTGGGAGAAATCTTTATATTTTAGTATCTTTTATTCTTTGTTTTAGAATAAATGTTTAATATTTTTAGAAAATGTTCCAAAATTGATAAATTCATGGATTTTTATTGTAAATATTTTGATTCTATGAATTTGAAAAGTGATTAATGCTAAATCTTCTTGAATATATGCAATTAATTTGAATTTCATGAAATATTATTGCATACCTTTAATTTTCTTGAAGTTGTTAAGTGACATGCGAGTGATCAAATTGAGCTTATGTTACAGTGCTTTGGATACTAGATAACTTGTACAAACCATAGAACCTCATGATTAACAAAAAATTGCACAATGAACCCCGAGTGAACCTAGTGCATCAAGATTTGACATTCTCGAGCCTTGGGATCGAGCTGAGATTACCTTCGATTTAGGTTTTCCTGGTTGATCTTTCAAGTCAAGGTAGGTTCCCATTGCCCTCTTTGAGAATTTATCTGCCTATTGGTGTGTGTGTGTAACACTCGCGTCAACAGTTGGGAAGCAATACATTCCATAAATCTGCCTCCTCTTCGAGAACTAGTTTGTCTTAATTTAATTTTTTTGTCAACACATCTTGGTTGATGGAAGCCATACATTCATCATTTTTTAAAGGTGGTGGGGCCTATCAATTGATTTCCAGTGAAAATGTCATGATCTTGTTAATTCTATAAAATCTTGGCTTAGTCTCAAAATAGGCGATCTCATTAGGGTAGTTATATTTCGTTATCATATGTTTCAAATGAGGCTTTCTCTCAATCCTAATCTAGCTAGCCACACCTTTCCACAACAACCACATGTGGGAGAAATCTAATGTGAGATATCCTCCTAAGGTATGTGCCCAATCTCGGCTTAAGAGCATACCATATGTCTCAGGGATTTCAGTAACTTGGATGTCAATATACTGTTGGATCCCAGGATTTGATCCAATTTGTACAAGTATATATTTCAATTCCCCTACCACATTCAGTTTAGTTTTATCAAGTTGAATGACTTTCTTGTGGATTTGGATTGGAGTTAAGCCTAGTTTCTTATAGATAGAATATGACATGAAATTTCTTGAGGCCCCTGAGTCTATTAAGCAATTGAGTAAATTTTTCCCAAAAATCCTTAGACTCAACAAGAAAGGAGGAACTCATGTCTTCCCTCTTTATAAAATTGCATTCATATCTACAATGGGAGTTAACTTTGTATTTCAACTAATCCTCTTCAACTATACATTTCATCACAAGCTCACGTTGAGGACACCATTTCAGAACATTGAAGAGAGACAAGGAGGTCATAAACTTCCACATTTCTTTGATAATAATAATCCATATTATTATTGTACTACTGTTTATGAGCAGAAAGGGGATTTCTTCAGTTGGGACCTTCGGTTGGTCCCTTAGGTGGTGGAGTATTATTATCTGCTCTAGGATCTAGAGGCATTAGATTACTAGTGGGAGGAATGGAAATGGTAAATGGCCCATTGTTTTGATTCCTCAAAAAGTATCCCCTTTGGATTGGAAAGCTTGAGTGTCATAAGTATCAACCTTAAGCTCATTCTCTCCCTATAAAGGAAAATTGTAATCATCAAAATTTTTAAAAGCCATGGCGGTATCTACAAGTCCAATACTCTTATTAGCATTAATTTGGGAAAATTGGGAATTAGCCTGAGCCATTTTGACCATTTTCTCCATCTCTTGGAAATTCACTCCATCATGCGCAATAGTATCATGCAACCTACACTAGTTGGTCATGAAGTTAAAATATGCCATATTAGAAGTGTGGGTTCAGTCCTCACTAGCCATGTTGTTATTCACGACCCCACCATTATTTGGCCTCGTATCCCACTATCTATTGTAAGGCCTCTGATTGTATCCTCTATTTTTATTTTGGAAATTCCTTTGATTCTGATTATTATTTTGACTTCGATAGTTGTTCTGATTTTGGTAACCCCCTTAATTTTGGTTCTGCGAAGAGTTGAGTCTAAGTTGGTCCATCTCATTTGTAACTTGGGATAGAGTTTTCTTCAATGTTTCCATTTCTAATGATAGATGTGTAGTCTATTTATTATCTACAATAGTCCCAGTTTAGTTGATTTGCTGCATTGTTGGCATATTTACTTGAGGATTATGTCCCCCTAGGTTGTTTTGATAATGTTGCTAGAGGAAGTATGTCATCCCAAAGGATGGTGTTATGTTATTTTGAGTGTGATTTTTTCCATTGGTAAGACATGGCAACTGGGGTGAGGGATATATCTCATCGAATGGACCATAAGCAAAATTATACATTCCTGGGATAATATTCATCAGTGGGGTTCCATTGGCGATTGCATTGTTAATCACAGTCATTTGATTAGGTATCCCAAAATATCCCAATGAGAGAAATGTCCCTCCCATACCATCGAGTTGGGGGGTTATTTGCTGTTGCAATTTGATAGTGAGATGGTATCTTTGGCTAAGGAATCAATGTCTACATCTGGGTAAGTCCTTTGAGAGAAAATACCAGTTAACAAGTTGATGGCCTTAAGATATGCCTAGATTGTGATTTTCTCTGTGACCACATAGAGTGGTTGTAATATTCTATACATCCTCTGAAACTGGGTGTTGAATAAGGGTAATGGTTCATGGGGTTTCTTCCTGATGGTGGAAAATTGATGGTAGAGGATTGCGGGGTCTACATAGACCCAAAAATGGTTGATAAAGGAATTCTCTAAATCTTCCCAGCTAGTAATGGACCCAATTGGAAAGTTCAAGTACCAATTGTAAGCCATATCCCATAGTGAATATGGGAACAACCTGCAAGCTACATCTTGGTGTTCTACTTGAGCCATCATGCATGCATCTTTAAATGTTTGGATATGTTCTTCAACACTTCATGACTCCCCATAGACATATTTGGGGCATAATTGCTCTAGGTTTTTCAAAATATCATGAATACCCCCTAGAATGGTTCCTAGGGGTGATGGATTTCCTATGAAAAATTCCATTGGTGGAGGTGGATTGGGTTGATGCAATTGTGGTATGAGTGGAAATCTGGGTGGAGTTAATGGTGGTGTAACTCTGTTTCCATGAATGGTTTAGGGTCGAGTAGGAAATTGAAGTTCAAAAAGTGGCTCCTTGTGAGGAATTGACCTTAAGACTTGTTCAAACCTCTTAGGCAAAAAAGACCCAATTCACTCTAGTTTGTTTCCTAGGGCCCTCCTTCTAGTGCCCATTTTGTTGATGGCCAAATTGACACAACAACATACAAATAAGATATAAATATCCCATCTCTCTTGAAAAATAAAACTAACCATAAAAATCAACTATCTTCCAAGGTCTCGATGGTTGGTTCATTACTCTGCTACTTTACTTAGTGGTCAATGTGACTATAATGTTCAAGGGGCTTGTTGGTTAAAGGTAACAAACTAGGTGTTTTGACTTCAAAGATCTAAACTAATAATTTTTTTAAATAAATAACAAAAGATATCTCGAGGGTTTCAGGATAGAAAACATGAATAAATATCATTACTTCATCTAGACATGTGATTCTGTAATAAGCTTTTAAGAGTTAAACTAATAAATGAAACACTCATAAAGATTGCACGATTGTATTCATTCATAATGTAGATTTAATATTGATTAACTCATCATAGAATCACAAATCAATGAAAATAGGAAAATACCGTTCACAATGATACCGAAAGATGGTTTTGAATTTGGATCCTTCTATTTATTTTATTCAAATAAGTAGCAATTAATCCTAGTAAAATCCACTAGTGCACAAAAAACCATTGTCTTTGATATCACAACTAAAACTAAGTAATTCAAAAAATTTAAATAATTGTAGTAAGGACTACAAATCTTTCTTCAATTCACCAACTTTTACAATGAGAGAAATTATACAATATATAGGAAACTATAAACTAAATTTCCCTCCAAAACCCATAACTTGCAGTCCTAAAAATCAGGGCGCCCAACATGCAAATCCACAATTATAGGCATGCTTGGGTGAAACTGGAGTGAACACTTGATAAAAAATGGATGCATGGGAAAGTGGCACCTTCTTCTAAATATGTTGGAGATGACCTTCAGTTCAATTGCAACACCTTCCTATTTTATAGGCACTGCTCCAAAAGTTGCATCTTTGACTTTATTTTGGTCAAAATAACATTCCCTATTCAAATTTTGAACTTGATCTTCTCACAATTGCTTGTACTCTTCATAATTAGCTAACACTTTTGTTAGCACTTCCTCATCTAGCCCATTTACCTATTTCAACCTAAATTTTTTCTTTTCAAACCTATATGTAGCCAGTGCAATAGTATCCTCAAGTTTACTAATATCATTCTTAGCACAATGAGTATCAAAATTGATGCCCATTAACCTATTGAAGACATTTTCTTCATCATTTTCAACATTTATCATACCCTCTAGTATCCTTCCCCAAGCATCTTTTATAGACTGTAGTGTACCTATCTCACCATTTGGCGTTAAATCTTGGGTAGTGACAACAATTACAATTTCTTCAAATATTATTGTTTGTTGACATATATCCTACTGCAATTTGAGTAATATTATTCTATGTTCTATTAGCAATTCCATGTGAAATAATATTACTTTTGTGCATTTGTCCACATAATACGAGCTTTCATATTCCAAAATCTCTAACTTGCTTAGCTCATCAACACTCATTCTATTTATCTCCTTAAGCTTTCTCAAGTATTCTTTGTACTTCTCTTCTTCTCCCCACATTCCTTTTTCATATGTTTCTAATTGTTCCACCAATGGGAAAGATTCTTCATAACACTTGTATCTAGTAGTGAGAAGTTCATCCATCTCACCCTTAAGTTGATCCACCCATTTATCAAACATACGAGCCTTCCTCTTTAAAATGGTGAGATCCTCAACCTCCTTGCTTATCGAAGATGGTTATTTTGAGACAGGAGAGGTGAGATCCTTTATGAATCTTTTCATCTACTCAATTTATGCTTTCAACTCATCCTTTGCTTGCTTATCATTCTCCATTCTAGACTTTCCTAAGCTGGCTGCTAGATCAATCAATGATATCTATTGGTTGCGGGTCTGCTTACCCAAATTAGCCATTGCCAATTGATAATCTAATGCTTGAAGCTCATGATCATCTTTATCTACGATCAATGTGGCAATTTCTATAACTAACTCTCTTGCCTAGTTCATTCGGGTCGAGTGTATGGTCCTTGACTTCTTCTTTGGCTTCATCATCTCAACTTCTTTCATCATCTCTTTCCAAGTCAATAGATGTGCCATCACTTCTTGTTTGTTTCCAAATTCAATTTCAAACATGTGGGCGCTCCTGTAGCAATTGTTATCTATTTCTCTTGGTGAGGGGTCTCTTCTTTTTCTTTCTCTAACTAGTTCTGTAGTTGTTGAGATTTATCTTGTTCCATCTTATCCCTCTCTTCTTTCTCTTTTTTTAACATTTCTTGTTTGTTTTCCTTCCTTCGAGCCTCCTCTTGCTCAACCTTTTCCTTGGTTGCCTGCCTCTCAACACTTTCAAAGATTTCTTTATTTTCTTCCTTTATAAGAACATGTTCTACATTTTCCTCTCCACCATTTCCTTCTTTGAAGCTAGTTTCCTCTTCTCCATGTTCTTCCTCATCTTGTTCCTTTTCTTCTTCATGTGGAGGAGTCTCTTTAGAATTTGAAGAAAGGGGAGATTTTGTGACCTCAATTACAAGAGTTATTTCTCTTTCTTTAGTAGCTACTTCAGTTGATTGTGTAGGGAAAGTGGAAGTAGCCTTTGTAGTAGTTTCTTCTCTTGGGTGCACTCTGGTTATTGGATGTACACCCAACCTTGATACCACTCCAACTAATGCATCCATATATGTTACAAAATCCTTTTGCATTGCTTCTAACAAGTCTTTCAATATTGGCTAGTCTTCTTCTGCCACTTGTGTATTTTTGTTTTTCCTCTTGTATTCCTTGGCTGAAGGGGAGGAAGAAGTTTCTCCTTTGATATCATTTCTTTTCCTACCAAACTTATCAATCAAATGAAGATTGATCCATTTCAGGCTCCTTTTTACAACTATTGTAGAAATTTGATCAATATTACATTCTTCTCTCTCCATCTAATTGATGGGATCCAATGCCTTAGTCCCCACTTGATCCTGATCGTATTATGGATCAAGAGTCAAGCCATTATTTGAAATTACTTTAGGAATGTCCTCCTTGATTTTGAAATCTTGCATCTGGGGTATTGTCAATCTTTCATATCTCCTTTTTCATGCTTCAAATTCATCTTGCAAGTTTTCCCAAAAGTCTTCTATATTGGGCTTGTGATGTGGGAAGAGGGATACATATAAATCATTCATTTTCCCTTTATGATCAAAGTCCTTTCTTCTAACATATAGCTTCATGTTTATTGCCTACAAATATTTAGTGGCAGATTTAATAACCCCATCTGATGGACATTGATAATACCCAAGGCTGATAGGATACTTCACCTCCCTAGCCTTATGCTTGCCAGAAAAAAATAGATTAACTTCCTTCATATTTCAGGAGAATTCAATCACAATTAGTCTATCACTACAGTACCTTGGGAGAAAAAAGGGAGCCCCATCAAAACTCGAATAAATGAGTATACCATCCCCATTCTCCCACCAATGCCATCGTTTCTATACTCAAGCAAAATCCCATATCACCCATGACTTGGTTAATTACTGCATAGAGGAAGGCATCATTTATTGTTTTGAAATATTCCTCTACAGTCTTGAGTTTCAATTGGTCATAGTATTCCCAGATTTTGCTCTGATCGAGTCCTCTAATCCCCATAGTATTTAGGCCTGGGAAGTTCCCCAACCTTGCTGCACAATATATAACATATGAAGACATATAGAATTCATTTGAGTCTTTCACTTTGGTGATTTGGTTGTGTAAGGTGTCTGAGACCATTTTTCCCCAATCCAAATAGAACTCACCCTTAAGGATTACATCAATGAAGTGGAACATCTAAACCTCATACATATGTTAACTCTCTTTACCAAATGCTCTAGTCAACAATGTGATGATGTCCCCTATTTTAGAATGAAAATCCAATCTTTTGAACTTGGTGGGTAGCTTAGTAATAGACTTCTTTCCTATTCTTAGCCAATTTTTGTTCATATATCTTTGGTGTGAACTCACATCCTTTTCATACTATTGAATTGCATGTGCTTTTGTTATGGTCTTCAATTTAGGATATGGAGGCAAGTAAAAAACCAACCTGTTCATAGATGGGGATAAGTCAATTATCTAATTCCCCTATGGATCAATGCATTTACATTGCATTGAGTTAAATGTTTTTCTCACTGCAAGAATGAATTTTGGACACTAAACGTCGATTGGAAAAGAAGAAACATGGCGAAGGCCCAAAGCTACTATCTTCTTAGCCCTTGGAGAGGCATCTTTTGAGAAAGTATTTGACTTGAAAGTTTCCAAGTCAATGTGTCCTAATGTTGTATCTATGATTTTCATCACTCTATAGGTGAATTTGGAGATCACTGGAACCCCTTGTAACTTGTATTTCATGGTGTATGGGGTTTGATCCAATTTAGTTAATTTTCCCCTTTGTTCTCTTTATTCCATCTCCTCAGCACCAGGTTGTTCATCCAAATCAAACATTTATGAAACCTAGAAAACAAAGAGGATTTATCAGAAACATATGAAAGATACTCAAAAACCTTGCTTCTGAAACCAACTTACAACCATGTATCATCGAGACTTCAAAACCACGAGAGGACACCTTAGAAAATATAATGACCTTCTACCAATGTTGGAAATCAGATTCGAGATTGAACTGTTGATCAAGACAATTGGTAAAGGAGTCCAATCGAAACTCTAAAATTTGATGGAACTAAGCATACTATGGTGGAATTTGGAGTCATAAATATACTCTAAAATTTCCTCCTTCAGATGAGATCCGATCAAGTTTTGAGATTCTGACCAACCTTGGAATGTTTGATATCGGGGTTAGAATCGGCCTTGGAACTTAGAATTTTGTTCTCAAGTCTAGTACGGACTAGAAGTACCTATCAAACTAACTGAAAGAGGGGATTCAAGTTTTTAAAATTTTGAAGGACTGGTGCACTAAGCACACCGGAAGTCAGGATTTAAAAAGGACTTTGGAATTGGACCTTTTGATCTTGGGTTCAATCAGAAACATAAGTTCCGAACAGACCAAATGTTGAAATTACCTTCAGGATTACGAAAAGACGAAGGACCATAAATTAGTTTGCATCATATTCCAAGATCGAAAATGCAAATTGGAATCGGTCCTTTTGATCAAAGAACTCTTCAAAACTTAGAATCCTTCAAGCACATGTAGGTTTTAGGATTGAGAATAAACATCAGGTATAGATTTTTGGAGTAGTGCCAATCGGCCCTAAGATCAAACTTGTGCTAAGTAAAACATTGCACTTCAGGATTGGAGATGGATATATAGGAGTTAGACTCATTTTGAAAATGTTGACACGGGGATCAAAACCACGTGAGGCTTGAAATTTAAACGCTAAGGGACTGGCTAAGAAACCAATATGAAAACCCTAAAACCTAGAACATGATGAGAAAAACAAAAAACCCACAAAAAACCCAAAATGCAAATACCAAAAAATAAAAAAATAAAAAAAAGACTGCAACAAAAGCCCAAAAATGAAAGGACACCAACAGGCGAAAAAATGAAAATGATAAATGATGAAATAAAACCAACAACACATTGACACAATGCCAATAAAAGATGAAGGAAAGAAAAATGAAAACAAACAAGGAGAAGAGAAAAGAAAACAAAAACAAAACCCTACCTTGAATCATGAAAAGGACACAAACCAACAGGAAACTCAACCCTCCAAAACTCAAACGCTCTGAAGAACTTTTCATAGCTCGAACTTTGTCAAAATGGAATGCAATTGTGATAAAATTTGTGAGAGAAACTCAATTATATAGTAGTCTTGTGCATGCGAAAAAGTCTGCAATAAATGCATAGATGGTCAAAAAGTCAAAATTGGGATGGACACAAGAACCTAGACCCTCATCAGAAAAGTCAAGTCAGAAGTCACATTCCTGAATGAACCAAAAGCAAGAAAAGACAAAAGATGAAGCGAGATTGGAAAACCAAATCGGACTTGGACTCTAGAAGAAAAATTCCATGTTTGACTTTGATTTCCAATCCCGAAAAAGAACAAGAGGGGCGGAGTCAGAAAACCTAACCTGACCTAGACTATAGAAGAAAAAGTCCATGTCTGAATTTGATTTTTGATCCCAAAAACAAACAACACTTGATTAGGAAAAAAAATGGACATGGAACCTTTCGAAAAAAGGCCAAGGTCCTATTCAAAATTTGAATCCCCATAGGCACAACAAGCGTGGGATCGGAAAACCAAAACAAAATTGGACCTTTTGAAAAAAGGAACCAAAGTTCAATCTAGGATCCAAAACTTGCTAGGGACCAAAACAAGAAAACAAGAAACCAGGAAAGAAAAAAACTCCTAGGGAAAAGAAAAAAATACCAAAGGGATATGAAACAAAAGAAAACAATAGGGAAAAGACATCAAGACAAAGAGGGGGACCCATTTTGATAAAGAAGGAAATGAGGTGGTTATGCAGGGCATAACAAGTACTAGCCTATCCATTGGATTCCTCTAGGATAATTAGATGATTCAAGGAGCTTGCTATTCTTGGAGTAGCAGAGTTTGACATCATTCCATGTTAGTTGGGGTGGTATTACCAAGGTTTTCCCAAGTTAGGTGGAAGAAATGAAATAAATGCCTAAGTTATTATAAAATAATAAGTTCACTTAAGTATTTATTAAAATATTTTAAATAACTTATTTGTCAATAAAAGGTGACTAAGTAGGAGAAATTTTTAAAACGAATTATTTTAATGCTCTTTGGGAAATTAACAAGAGACATAAGGAATGGATTAAAAATTATTTTGTTTGAAAAAGGTGTTGGAGTTTTGGAAAGGAATAAAATAATAATAGAGTTCTCTTGGACACAAGAATATTTTTGGGAATTGTGCAAAGGAGACTTCAAGGACTTCTTGAGGATGGTAACCCTCAAAAAGAATATTGGCTATGGTGGTGAGAGATCCACCTTGGTTGATGGTTGACCGATTTATCCAAAGTCGGTGCTTGTGTGTAATGATTTGATTTTCAGGACTGATCAAGGGTTTATTGAATCTTGAGATACTCAAAGTTGGAAGGGAAAATTTAATTCTATTGTTGTTGGGCATGGAGTGTTGGGAGTATTATAATGATGTTATATGCATAAATAGATACACTGTTGAATTGGTGTTTATATGTAATGCAAGGTCAATGTGCTCAAAATTTTGGTGATTGCTAGAGTTATTAAGGAGACATTGGAATATTGATGGGTATAGTCTTAATTGGAGGGTCAAATTTTATTATTAAACATAATGAGAGATTGCTAATGAAATGACGCTTCTCCATGATCGGTGTAACTTCCATAATTTGGACTGAGATTCTTGAACACCTCATTTAACAAACTCTAAACACCACATTCCTTATTTAGAAGGGGTGCTAATAATACTCTAGTTAGGCAGGTCATGATTATTATTTTGGTGGTTGTTGTGTAAATTTTTGATTGATGCACACTTTCTTAGACCTATGTACTGGACGTTATACCTTGTAGAGGAAAATTGTGGGAAACATTGGTCTAGTATAATTATTAACAATCAATAATCATTGGGTGTAATGAGTTTATAATACTGGCATGGGAAAATGAATATTGATGGGTGATGGAGATGGGCTGGATGGGTGTGAAAAGAAAATGACTGAAATGAGGTGATTGGAGGAGTAATCAGGTTCAAGATATTCATTGATTCATATAGAAAGCAGTGGTAGATTAGGTAGTGGAAGTGATAGATGGAACTCAGTCTAGAAGGGGTTGTTGGGTCTATCCAAGGCTTGCGTGATAATTTAGGACTCCAAACTTAAGGAACTAAGTTCAAGTTAGCAACTTCTTTGAAATTGTTAACTAATGTTGAATGGTATGTGATATAGATAACCTGCATTGCACTTGTCAACAACAAGCCCTTACATTCTCTATTATTAATTTATAGAAATTTGTAATGGATAATAAGTGTTGAATGAAGTTCCTGCATTTTCAATTCTTATATTATGCAAACATGTTCCCTTGCATGAGATACATTATCTAAAACCCAATGTAATCTGAAAGTTGTTTCAAAGAAGTGTACATGAACTGTTTGATAAAATGCTATAATATTGAAGGATTGGAAAACTTGGAAAAAATTATGGTATAAAATTGGGATAGGAACTTTATAATCAAATAGGGAAATACCACTAGTTTGGTGCATGTTTATAAGGGTTGAACCATTGGATACTTCTACTCAAAGTATGGAAAATAAATACCAAATCCACCCCACCCCACTTTAGTAAAAATTGCCACATGTGAAGTACACATTTGGGTGAGTTGAGCTAATATAAAAATTTTCTTGAAGAGTGGAAAATGACTCCTAAATCAATTCCCAATCACTTGAGGTGAAGATTCACTTAAATAGGTGTTCTTGAAGGTTAGTTAAGCCAATAGAAATCTCCACCAAAAACATGGCGAATGGAACATGAATCAACACAAATAACTTAAGTAGAAATTTCAGTGAGGAGGTGCACATTATCAATGGTTGTGTTTGTGCTCAAATATGTTGCTTCCAAAATCCCTAAAGCTAGATTGTGTTTGAGCACCAGGGGTGTCAAAACTATTCGAGCAACAATCCTCTAACTTATGATTAGGCAGAGCAACAATGGACCAATTTACTAAGGAAGGTAAGACCTTTGACTTCAGGCTCAACTAGACCTAGGGGGACTTCCCTAGAGGTATCCTTAACATGATTAATCATGACTCAAGATGAATTAGGTGGAAGTGTTACAATAGTACCTAGTGTATGCTTGGTCCCAAAATTTGTCACTCGATCAAAGACTAATCTATTGCTCATAAAACATCTATTTAGTTGATAAACACATCATTGCATAATTGCTAGATGTGGGTATGCAAAACAAGCTTCTCTAAGGATAAAAACTCTTTTGGCTCATTATAGATATTTCTATGAGGCATTTTTTCAAACAACCCACTACCTTGTCAATCCTACTGCATCAACAAGCTAGTGAGCTCACTAGCTTGTCAAAGGTCACATGAATTTTTGGATGGAACAACTTAAATAAATGTGGTCTCATGGCATGCCATGATTGCAAGATAGGCATAAAATGGAAGCATGGACAAGGCATGTGAATTGTTTGACAAATTTTTTTTGGCAGACATGTATGCAAAATATGGTACCATAGGCACAAAATGAAAGCATTGACAAGGTAGTGGGCTGTTTGGAAGAATGCCTCATAGAAATCCCGTCTCACAGTGATGTCCAAGGAATAAGAAGTTTATAGGAAAGTGTTACATCCCATGTACAACATAGAAAGGATATTTGACCACCCTATAGAGGAAGTGGATTGGTCAAATCCAAAGGATTATTATATTGAAAATAGAGTTGTAAACATGGTGGTTGGATTAATAAGATGGTTAGAAGCACTGCACCCAATTTGGAGCTAGACCCTAAGGATCAAGAACAAAATAAAAAAACTAGAGAATCTTAAAGAACAAAATAAACTATACTTGAGAGAATGAAAAAGGATGATAACACAAAGGAAGAACTTAAAAATCAAGTAGGGAAATTAACTTCATACTTACATCACCTAGTTGGCCCTATTGACTTAGCTACACCTTTCCCCATGTTGCTAACTTAGCCTTGAATAAAGAGACTTGAAACAGTGGAGAGAAGGGTTACAATCCCTTGTAGGTAGAGTAATCAAGGAAACAGTAAACATATATCACAACATTAGTGATGAGGTAAGTTTAGTGATAATGTAAGTTTAGAAATAGAGATGAAAAACAAAATAGATTCAAAGATCTATTAATGTGGGAGGAATATATTCCAATTTTGTAGAGACATCTATGGAAAATTTGGTAGCATAGAAAAGGAAATCATCTTTTTGAAAAAATGCACATCACCACGAGACCACATTTCTTTGAGGCATTTCTTCAAACAACTGATTGCCTTGGCTATGCTATTTGATAAAATACTTTGGCAGACATGTATGGAAAATTTGGTAGCATAGACAAGGCAATTAGTTGCTTGGTAGAACTATTTGATAAAATGCTTCAATGAGATATGTCGTCAAGGACTAGAATGATTGCAAGATATGCACAAAATAGATTTGTTGAAAAGGTTTTAGAAAATTTCAAGCTTTTGCAATTTCTAGGTGTAAAACCAAGTTCCACTACATTTTCCAACATCCCCCATGCCTATACCAAAATGAAAGCTTTGGAAAGGGGTATACACATTCATAAAAAAGGATTGAGAAATGATGTGTTATATTATTGTGAGATTAGAGGGATTCACTACACACAGGTCTCTTCGTTCTCAAGAGATCACAAGGGAACGAACTGCCCTTATCCACCTCAGCATAAAAAAATTAGAGAAATGATAAAGAAATGTGCACAATATAATATTTCAAGGGAGACCACTTTGGATTTTGAGAGAGTGAAACTTCCAAATTTTTGCCTTAGATAGAGGAGCTCTTGACCAAAGGACAACAACATGGATTTAGGATGTCAGCGTGGTGCACTATCATCTAAATGGCATGTTGGCATCCTAAGAAACAAAAAGCTTAGGAGCTTACGCGAGCAGAACAAGGATTCACTTCTTACTCGAAGTTCTGCTTTACAACCTACACATAGAAGAACGAGGGGAAAAGGTTGGGGCTGTATAGGGGTCTTCCTCAGTCAGATCCTTTTTTTGGTGTTCCCACCTCTATAGAAAGCCAAGTTGGAAAGGAGTGTAAAAGAAAAGGACAAAGCATGTGGTGAAAGGAAAACCCACTTCAGGAGTAGAACTCGCACCACTAAGTAGCAAATAAATGAGGAAAGAGTAAGAGAGAGAGTGTTACCCATGGGCCTAGGCCTCTCCGAAGCACATGGACACACCGTTGAGTGCTTTCTTGAGAGATGTAGCTATTGGAAGGACCTCAGTCCGGCATGGCTTCGCTTGTGAGAGTGCTGTTATCAAGAATGACGAGAACTTAAGGAAGGAGAAATGTTGAGAGAGCTTGATTGAATGGATTGAACCCCAAATGAGAGAAAAAGAGGGATTTTTGTTGCATGCAAGGGTGGAAAAGAGCTGTTTCTGTTGGAGTTAAAATGACATTGAGAGGGGGGTGAATCAGTGTTTTAATAGATTTGACCAATTTTCAAAAATTCAAAAACATAGCTCAGATTTGATCTCAATATTACTCTAATTAATGCATTCATGAGTTGAATGTAATCATTCATAAAAAAATTTGAGAAAAGTAATAATCCCAATAGTGAACTGAAACAACAACACAATAAAGCAGTGAGAACTCAGAAGAACAAAGAGACACAAGATTTTGCCGAGTGGAAAACCCTCTTGGGGTATAAAAACCACTCCCGAAATGCCTTGCAGGCTTAACTTTTAATCAACTATTCACAATGCTTTATAGGCCAATTTTAGAGCACCCACTCAAGGAGCACCAACCCCTTGTTTTTGAGACACCCATCTCAAGGAGTACCAACCCCTCAAATTATGTTTTGAGCAATAATAATAACTCAGAGGATTTCTCTATTTTTAGTTAAGTACATATTTCTCTATTTTCTTGTCTACAGAATACCCTAAGGATTCAATAATTGAATTCTTAGAAGAAATTTACAATGTCTCAGCCTCTTGTTATTCATATTTTTATTGCAAAGTTTATTCATACTTTTTCATACAGCCAAGGAATGATAATTTTTGGATTACAATCAAAGAACTTACACTGTTTTCAACACTGGTTTTTATATTCGTTTCAAGTAGGTCTGTCATGAAGAAGGTCTTCAAAGAATGCATTTTTCACAAGAATCTGAAACTCACTTGCCAATTTTAGAATATGAAGCTAAATAATGACAATCTGTAGATGATGGTAAAAATCAAGAGTAACGCCTATCCAGAGGGCTGCAAATAATCCATTATTTCAAAAACACGACTGCCCACAAATGAAACTCAAAGAATGTTCTACCATGTAACCATTCTGAGATTCGATGCCAACCAATGATGTCAGCCTGCAACTATACTTAGAAATTCCCATGTCGGCCACAGTGATTGAGTCTTCATTAATCATTTGCTGAGACATCCAGATAGTCCTACTGAAGGCAATTAAATCACCAGTCATTCCCCTTAGTTATCGCTTTCTCCATGACCCATTAAAGTTAGGGAGAACTCATAACGAATACATTATGTCACACCGAGAGCTCATATGTTATGTTCTTTCCAATCGCTGAGACATAAGCAAGTTTCTCACCGAGATGCCCTTTTGTTTCATTCACTATCACTATAGCCTTTTGATATCAGAGAGACATCTCGAAGACCAGTCTTTGTTTTACTGAGAGCCCTTCGTGATCAAACTTGTCGCCATGACATATCGCTCTCAGGGAGACCTCATATAGATAATAGTTCATTATACCCAAAGTCACCCACCATCTTGTGTGTCGCTGAGACAAGTTAGATCCTATGCTGACAAAGTCCTTTTGTGTTCCATCGGCGAGACCGGAGGTCACTCACTGAGACCTCATGCCAAAAACCCTAACTCTTACCAAGATGTATACCTTTATGTTGTCGGTTAGTATAAGAATTCAAACTCGCCAAGACCTTTCTTTGTTGCACATGAGTCATACCAAAATGTTCCTTTTGTTTTATGCATCACTGAGACATATCAATGTCGAGGAGACCTCTCAGAGAGCACACTATGTCATACCGAAAATCTTTATCCACTCTGAGTTGCTGAGACAATACCAACCTCTCACCGAAAGCCCCTCATTTGACTTAGTCGGCAAGACTTGACGGGTTCACTATGACATTACACCGAAGTTGAGACCTCCTGCCGATATGCAATTTTTCCACCGGTGGTCGGTAAGACTAAAGTAAGTTCGCCAAGACGTTTCAATGAAGAAAAACCTCTTGCCGAAGAGCACCCTTTGTTGCCAGTCGGGGAGACATGATGAGTTCGCTAAGACATCATTCCGACGGTATAACTCATGCCAATATGATCCTTTTCTGTCACCGAAACAATGGAGAAGTCCTGCCGAAAGCTGCCTGTAAGTAAAATCCAATCGTCATGACATCAAAAAGATCTTTCCAATAGGCAACACAGACATTTATCAAAGAAATGGATCGGGGAGACCCTAGCATTTTCATGCCGATATGTTCTTTCTTGTCACCGAAAGAATGCACAAATAAGATAACCTGAGATTGCATGAAGCTCAAACTGAACAGTACCATAAGATATTAAAATTTTGAATGTAAACTATCCATTGAATGCCAAGACATGTAAACCATATAGACAAAATTGTACCAAGATAAAGCATGATAAACCAATCTGAAACTTTCAACAAGTAGAATCAACAGAAAGGGATTTTTTCATCAAGGACAAACCATATGATCACAACTAAGAACCAACAGTTTCATCTGAAGTCTGACTGCTAGGATAGGTGTCGAGAGATTCAAGATTTGAGATTCCCCATTTCAAACTCAGAAAACCGCCAGGATGCTAGTGCGTCGTGCAGGTGTCCAAGGCCTAGATTTTCAGGAAACGTGTTGTTAGGCTTCTGTTCCTCTGCCATTGGTCCACATGGGGTTAGAATCATGAAATTCTGACTCAAGGTATTTTTTCCATTAATGCTCTAAGGTGTCATAAATGCTAGGAAAAAGTGCAAAAATGTGGAATTGCCCTAGGTGTAATTCTACGACATTACATTTTTCCCCCACTTTAGTGGGCTTGATTTTGGGAAAAATCAGCCACACTAAAGTAGAGAAGAAAAATTTTCACCCAATTTTGAATTTTACGGATTTGCATGCCAAGAGAAAAGGGACCTTAGAGGTCGTTGAAGTTGAGCTAACCAGTACTGAAGGTTCCCCCAGCAACCGAGCTCAACAAAAAACAATACAACAGTTGTGAAAGATCACACAAAAATTTAACCTGTAAAACTAAAATTATAGGTCAGTTTTAAAAATCAGAAGAAGCTATCATGGCGAGAATAATGATCAAGAAAAGGTCATTGATTTAGAAGAAGAATATGATCAAGAGGTGACTATATTCCCCCTCCTAAGTTTTCCCCTAGGCAGCTAGGTGGGGAAAATTCAGGAGAAACTAGGGAGCCACAAACTCTAGGAAAAATGGGCCTTGAGGGGCCTCTATATACCTAGGTGGGCCCCTAGAAGGATCATTTTCACTATTCACTATGAGAAAATTGTTGACTTTTTTGAGAGAAAATTCAACAAAATGACAAGCAGGAGGGAGTATGAGGTGCCTAGATTGGAGTAGTTATGAAATGACATAGCTGAGGGCTGCGAGGTGGACCAGGTAGGCCTCTAAACCTTGTTTTTCAAGAATTTAAGTACTTTTTTAGCTATTTTTTTCTTGTCAAGATGCGCAAGTGTCCATTTTGGGTGCTTTCATCCAAAATGTACACTGGCGTCTAGGTTACATGCATAAGGTCTGGTTCTACACTGGTATCCCAAGGATGCGTTGGAATCCTTGGGGCATCAATGGAAGATAAGGACGTATGCGCAGTGTGCAAACATCTGCGTGACACACACAAGTCTTAGTAGATTTTTTGCTTGCAATCTAAAATTCCATGTTCTGACACAAATTTTTTTCCACTTTTGTAGGAGTATCTTGAGATTCGGGAGCATCTTGGCGGGTGGGCTTACCAACTAGTTTGCGAGCAGAAGGACCGCCTCACTGATGATGAGGTCACTCACCTTGAGCAAGTCAGTCTCTAGCATGTATTCACCATGCCAGAGATGCGTGACCATGAGAGCATTCTTATGAAGTTGATGGAGCAGTGGGATGCCACCACATCATCTTTCCAGTTGCTGACTGGAGAGATGACGATTACACCGGAGGACGTATATCAAATCCTTGGACTACCCATCCGTGGATGGCGGGTGGCCATCGACGACACCTAATTTGCGAGGGAGCAGATGAAGGGAGTCTTTTACTATTCAGGGCAGATCGACGACAATGACAACACAGGTCACATTTATATGCACTGGTATGACCAGGCGCAAACCACTACACTGTTGCTATTTCAGATGATGGTCATGACCATTGCATTTTAGATCATGATAGATAGGTGAGGCTCACACTTGCACAGGGGCCTCATCTACACCATTAGGGAGATGGTAGAGCATAGGATAGTTTTCTCCTAGGGGAATAGTATGCTAGCACACCTATACTAGGAGCTAGGCCGATACATCCATTATGAGTATCGTAGTCTTACAATGTGCACACTTTTGCAGGTGTGGGATTTTTCCCACATCATGTGCATGAGGCTGGTCGATGTTCCCTAGCAATGGCCATATTGCATCCCTGTGGCCCACTATATGATATGATAGGGCAGTGGAGGTACAAAGACTTATAGTTTTGGTGGTTACAATTTGATATTCTTGTTGTGGATGGGGTCAGATGGAGACCCTATTGATTTTTCAGATGGGTAGATGATGGTAGGTACCTCAGGAACCTGCAGTGAGACCGTTTTATAGTAGGTCACTATGATCACATCATCATACCATACTACTGGAGTTGGGTCATTCGATAACATGGCCATGTATAGACAATTCCTCTAGATGTTCCCACATATACTAGGGCCTACAGGAGGCGACTAGACCTAGGGATTTCCCTCGCCCTACCATCACCAATTTTTCCCCCTCAGATGATGACGAGCTTGACCATGATCTACTACCCATAGCATCAAAAAATAATGTTAGGATTGCTACAAAATTTAGAGGGTGGTGGGATAGGCACCATCCTCCTCCTGTGTTCAGTGAGGGTTCCCCTAGAGGGGATCTAGGCCCATAGGGGGATGTGGCACTTCCACCTCCATAGGAGAAATAGAGAGGGAGGTAGTAGGTTGATGACGAGGAGGAGAGGTTGTACGAGGAGGAGGTGGTGTCACAAAGACCGAGGTGGCAGAGGAGGTTAGACCCCCCAGCAACTACCCTTGTCTCATTGGTGCCACCAATGCCTACTGCTACATCGACGACAGCCTTGGTGGCATCAAGAGTAGCTACCAATGCTAGTGGTGTGGGTCTTAGTGTCGCTCCTCACCTTGACCCTATATGGTAGCCAGGGGACCTAGGTATACCGAGCGTGTTGTTTATATTTCAATACTTCCAATTTTTTTGTTCATGATTATACATATATACCATGTGATATTGATTTCTCTCTTTCTTTTTGTGGTTGTAGAGGATGCACAGGGATGGATTGGGTTGATGGCTCGGTGCATATCAAAGGTGGCCCCTGACATGCCTATTTAGGGGATGGTCCTCGAGGCTTACCGACCAACATCCGTTGGGTAACATGCTCACATCTTTGAGTCGGTAACACGTCTTAGGACCGCTTATGAGGAGTGGAGAGAAGAGATTGTACAACTCACTATAGAGGTGGCTATTATCTGAAGGAAATGTGACTGTCAGGGGAGCTACAAATGACTCTTGATGAGTGAGACACGATAGTGATGAGGGCTGACACCACCGAGTAGGCATGTGACACCCTTCAGATCCTCCTTGATGACCTCAATAGGCAATTGATAGCTATGATCTTGGTAGATGTTCAACAGCTGCAACAAGAGTTGACGGAGGCATGAATGACCATATGCTCATTGCAGGGAGAGATCAAGGGGATGCAGGTAGCTCTGTTTGCATCATGCCCCCATTGATCTTGGTCCATTACCATTGTGCAACTTCTCCCTAGACCACAACAATAGCAACTAGAGCTAGAGGGATCGAGGAGCCACGCGCCACAACCATAGAGGCTCTCTATTTTGTACATTAGTTTTGTAGCTAGAGATATACATTTTTTTTAGATCATTTGTATAGACATATATTTAGTAGCCACCTATTTTGATAGTAGTGGCCCGATACACACACACACACACACATATATATATACTGGTTTCAACATCATGGCATTGTGTATTTTGATGTGTATGCCTTTTATTTTCATGTATGTTGATGCAATGGATATTATATGCTTATATGTATGTATGTTTACATTAGATTCTAATATGATTTAATGAACACACATGGATGTATGTTAATTAAATAAAATGATGATCTAATTTAAATAAAATATATAATGTGATGCATGGGTACATAGCATAGAAAGACACATGTATGCATACTGTTCGCACACACACACACAGTCACATCATAACACCAAAATTTTCATAATGTGTTAATGAATAATGCCAATACATGTAGTGTTACTACCTTTAAAGGGAGAACACCTAGAATGTGACATGTGGCTACTATGCATAGTATCGATGGAGATGCATCGTATTAATGAGCTCTTGTAGAGGCATTCCATCCATAGAAAATAATCCATAGGAACCCAAACTATATACATAGATGAAAATGTAAGGGCCTAACCAGTTAGGACCAAATTTCCCTCTTTGATTAGGCGGTGCATTTACATTTCTCTGATTCTTATAGAGAACTAGATATCCTAGCTTAAAGGTCCTAGGAAGTACACTTTGATTATACTGTCTTGATAACGATCGTTGATAAGCTTTAAGATGATCGAGGGCCTATAATTGATGCTCATCAAGCATCTCTAGCTGATACAATTGATTAGCTTAGTAAGTTTCATCATTAATCAACCCTTTAAGGGAAACCCATAGAGAAGAAATTTCCAACTCCAAAGGCATGATAGTTTTGGCACCATATATGAGGTTGTAAGGCATTGTTTCCATCATTGTATGAACACTCGTGTGATAGGAAAAAAAAGTATATGTTAACTGAATATGCCAATCCTTACCATGTCTATTAATTGTTTTACAAAGAATGAGCTCAAGAGTCTTGTTAGATGCTTCCGATTTACCATTAGATTGTGGATAGTATTATGTAGAAAATCTATGTTGAATGTGAAATTTCTCTAAGAACTTCTTTACTTCCTTGTTCTTGAATGGTGTACCATTATCAAAGGCAAGTGTAGCAGGCAATCCAAAATGAGAAATAATATTGTTTAAAAGAAAACTACAAATAGCCTCAGCGTTCTGGAGCAAAGTGGAACAATTTCGACCCACTTTGTGAATCCATAGCGGTGATGATAAAGGTATGTCCTTTAGAAGAAGGAGGTGATATTTTTCCAATAATATCCAATCCCCATTTTGCAAACGACCAAGGATAGGTCTGATTCTGTAATTCTTGAGTGGGCACATGAATAAGATGATTGTGCTATTGACATTGCAAGCATTTCTTAACAAAATCAAAGGAATCTTGCTCCATCATTTACCAAAAATACCCCATGTGTACCAATTTTCTCGCTAGGGATCTACCACCAAAATGTCCACTCGTAGAGCTTGAATGAGCTTCCTTAAGGGCAAGGGGTATCTCTTCTTTAGTGAGACATCAAAGAAGCACACTATTATAAGATTTATGATAGAGAACATCAGACAAAATAACATAACAGGATGAAAGATTTTGTTTATGAGTATGATCGTTCTTTCAGTAATATTCCTAGGTGGAGGCATGTTAACAATGGCAACAATTTTATTCATGTAATCTTTGATCCCACAGTGAGAGACTATAAATCCCAGAAGTTTGCCAACATCCACACCAAAGACACACTTATGGGGATTGAGTATGATATTATAGAGTTGAATCCTTTCAAAGATAAGATGAAGGTTCTTTACATGATCTTGATGAGTTATCGATTTTGTCAAGATGTCATCAATATAATCTTCTAAGATCGTATGAATAAATTGTGGAATATTAAGGTCATCACCCGTTGGTAAGTTGCTCCTACATTCTTTAACCCAAAATGCATGACCACATAATAGAAAGTACCCCAAGGGGTAGTGAAGGTTGTCTTGTACTGATCCTTTAGATTAATACGGATTTGATTGTAACCTGAGAAACCATCCATAAAAGATAACAATGCATGGCCTACAACTGAGTCTACAATTATATCTATATTAGGTAATGGAAAGTCATTATTAAGAGAAGCCTTATTAAGATCACGAAAGTCAATGCATATATGAATATGACCATCAGGATTACTAACAACAACAATATTCAATATCCAAGGGGAATAGTCGATCAGACAGATAAAGCTTACTTTCAATAGCTTCTCTATCTCAATCTTAACCATTGACACCACCTTGTGATTGATTTTTTGGATTTTTTGTTTAACTAGCTTGGCATCAGGACATAGGACAATATTATGAACCACTATAGACTCATCAATACTAGGCATATCCTTGTACGTCCAAACAAAGATACTAAGATGAGAATGTAGGAGATCAGAGTGTTCATCCGCTTCCTCCGAAGAGAGACACTTCCCAATCTTAATTACATTTTTTAGAGGACTTAGGATCCATAGAGATTTCAGTAGTATCTCCTTTAAGGAGATAACTATGATCTTCAAGATGTGATATCAAAACATCATTCCCAATATTTGATAGAGGGGCCTCCTTGTCAAAATTCAAGACAGATTCTCTAAAGTACGCTTGTTTATGTAGGCGATACAAGAACCGTCTCTTGTGATGAAAAGAAGGAAATGGGGAATAGTCACCTAGGAATTCCTCAAGTGCTTCATCTAAAGAGAAGACATCTGAAGGGATTTTCTTGGCTTGCTCCCTATCCTCTATCAACTCGGCATGGACCAAACTCAGTGGTTCAACCGAAATCATGTTAACACTCCACCAAGGTTTCTGCTTATACTGCTTAATAGAGAATCCCAAACCCATATGGAACTTTCGAGGTTTAAACTAGATAGGGATTTGGATTCCTTGTTCGATATGACCTAGGCCTTTCTTCCCATAGCCGTATTGAGAATCAAGCTCATATCCAAAACCATAATGAGTTTGCAACACTTCGGGAGGTGGTGACTCTACATAGAGTGTTTCATTCCACCAATGAACGTTGAATGTCTCTATGGGAGTGCTCCCACCTTCTTTGCTAGTTTTTCAAACATTAACCTCCTTCATAGGAGTGGGACTATTCTCCTCAATAGAGGAAGGGCTGATCTCCTAGATGGGAGCATCATCCATCTTTACATCAGAGGCATGTGGAAACTCTATACAAGAGGGGCTCACCTTGTATTATGCAATAAAGAATTCAGAGAATTCCAAGGAGCCCCAATCATCACCAAGGAAAGCATTTGACTGAGAGGAAGAAGGAGAAGACAGGGAAGACTTAGAACTTTCTACTTTAGGTGGTTCATCTCTAACAACATTCACTTTGGGGATAACTTCCATAGAGGGTATTGTCGAAGAAAATTCCATAGCATAAATGATTAAGGATGTAATACAATTTTTAAGAGTGGATACAACTAAAGTTGATCCAACAACCACTAGCTCACAAAGGTGAACAAATTCTGGATCTACTTTAACCATGACCACCTGATTATTTGCGATGAACTTTAAGGAATGGTGTAAAGTAGAGGTTACAACACCCATAGCATGAATCTAGGGTCTCCCCAAGAGAAGATTGTAAGGTAAAGGACTAGGCATCATATAAACCAAGGTAGGTAAAGTAACGAGACCTAGATACAAAGGTAGTATAGTCATTCCTAGAGCTTGACGATGAATGTTATTGAACCCATGAATGTACAAAGAAGAAGCTGCTAAAGAAGATGAATCAACTTTAATCTTAGGTAATAGGTCAATACCACAAATGTTGAGAGATGAATCGGTGTCAACGAGAGTACGCCTAATGAAAATATTATAAATATTAATTATAATCATCAAATGGTCCACTTGCTTCTGCACATCCGGAGGCGGGGGTTCTTGCGGATGAAATGTAATATTTAGAAAAATCCACTCGAACATGAGCCAACAACACATTAACATCCATAGGCCTAGTGGAGGCAGGAAAGAGGATCTTTTGGAAGGCTTCCTAAAGCTTCTCTTGATAAACATAGTGGTTTGAAGTAGGTCCCAGAGAGAGATCTTATCTAGAGTAATACGAAGTTGCTCGACAAGATCATAATCACCAGGTGCTTTGATTACAGGTTTAGGTGTTGAAGGAGGGCTTCGTTGAGAAGGTGGTAAAGAAGTAGGAACTTGAGTGGGTTGAGACGTAGGAACATAGGGTTATTGATCCAAGTTCTGTTTGTTTCTTCTTGTATTATATGTGTGCCCAACAATATTATAGGAAGTAGAGTCCATAGCTTTTACGAACCTTGAGTATAGGTCCGGTGAACTACTACACGAAATCCCATAGATAGAACAATCCTCTCTAGGATACGAGTCAACTGGGTTCACGTAAATGATGGGTTTCTTAGGACTTTGAGAAGCCACAGAGACCACAACTACATTTATTGCCTCTCCAGCTTGTGGAGAGGAGGTTCACTCGAGAGATTTATAGATAGGGGAGAGCGCTTTTAAGAAGTCATCTAGAGTGTCATCTAGCATATCAAAATCTTCCTTAGAAAAGGTGTTATCGTAAACATGGAAAAATTATAGAAACAAATTCGACATGTTTCACGTCTGGTCCACCAAAATGTGAGATAAGAGGGATTCATTGCACACGAGTCTCTTCATTCTCAAGAGATCACAAGGGAACAAACTTCCCTTATCCACCTCAACATAAATAGATCAAAGAAATGATAAAGAAATGTGCACACTATAATATTTTAAGGGAGACCACTTCTGATCCCAAGAGAGTGAAACTTCTAGATTTCTGCCTTAGATAGAGGAGCTCTCAAGCAAAGGACAACGATGCAGATTCAGGATGCTAGCGCTGTGCGTTGTCATTCAAATGGTGCATTCGCATCCTAAGAAATAGAAAGATCAGGAGCTTATGCAGGAAGAACAAGGTTTCACTTATTTACTCAGATCTAAGGTCTAACAGACAAAGTGATCAAACAGATAACAAAAACCTTAAATAAAGTATAAGGAGAAATTGGAGAAAACTTACCTTCAACTAGATGATCGAGTCTTCACTCCAAGTTCCCCTTTGCAACCTACACACAAAAGAACGAGGGGAAAAGATTGGGATTGTATAGGGGTCTGTCTTGTAGAAGTTGATAATCCAACCTCATAGATCCCAATGAACACCTGCAAGCAAATAACCTGTCACCAAAGGAGATCAAGAGACAAAAGAATGGTGCTCTACAAACATGAAGCAAAAATGCATTACCTAAGAAGATTTTAATTACAAAGATATCAATTCTTAAGAAAAGAGATCAAAACCCTAAAGTGAGAACCCTAGGAAGAGGATTAAATTAGCATGTGACAAGTGTCAAGATCATAATGAATGAGACAACATGATTAATTTAATAATGCAAAATAAAGATTCCTAAGTTTAGATTAAGTGAAATAAAGTAAAGGTGACTTAATTAATTAATCAATATGATTCAATTAATCTAGTAAACAACCTATTACTCTAACACCCCCCCTTAAGAGGAAATTAGGGAGAAGCTAAAAAACTAAGGAAAAATGCATGAAAGCAAAGATGGGTCCCAAAAACTAGGCCAAATGAGGTACCCATGTACAAATGTGAAAGATCTCTCACATCAGGAGAAAACCTCATGGGAAAAAATTCTCTCCAAAAGAGAGAAATGCAAGTGAAGGTCTAAGAAGCCTCCAAACAAGAGTGAAGGATGAAGAAGCCTCCAATCAGGAAGAAATTTTCCTAGAAGATAGGAACAAAGGATGAACATGGAAAACACCACTGAAGCATGAAGAGTCTGCAAACTCTATCGTAGAATGACTGCTGAAATGTTAAAAGAAGGAATGCAAGAGTGTCCATATGGTAAGTTCTCCATCTGACCAAAATGCATGGGTAACCACTCATTGCATCCGCCTAGTACATAGGAACAAATACTGTATACATAGCTCACTCTAGCGCAAAACCAAAGAAGCATTAACATCAACAGTAGAAACCCCCCCATAATGCTAAAAAGGGAGAGGCGTGATAGGTATACTGAAATTGAATGCTTGAAAGTAGTGCATGAAGAGGAACCAAGAACATCTGAAGGTGCAATCATGAAAGTACAAGCAGATAGAAAGGATGTGAAAACAAAAGTCACATATGCATGAGAAAGGTATGAAGGAAAAAAAAGGAAAACATCAACCCCCATGGAACTTTATATCATAGTGTGAGTACAACAAGGCAAAATGTGATGTGCAAGAATCCCAATACTACGCATACAATGCTGAGGCACTTTATTTCAGTGCATTTACAACTGATAAATACATGCAATGTGAGCCCATAAGGTCCAAAAATGACAACAACTGAGAAGAAGGATTTTTGAAAAAAAAACCAAAAATCAAATTAGGAAACCACCTACACCATTGCAAAGAGCTTGGAAGTAGCTTTTCAATAATATGTTGTTTGCCCATTTTCGACATTATATGCAAAAGTTATGCCGAAAAAACTGAAGGCAACCCCAAAAAATAAGATCTGACTTTGATTGGAAATAATAGGGACCTAAGAAAAAATCTCCAAAAAATACCTACACCATAGGAAAGTACTCTAAGTCCTCTTTTCGACAATATCTCGTTTGCCCGATTTTGACATCGTGGGCGAAAGTTATGGCCTTCAGAAGAAAACAACTCCCAAAGTGCAAAAAAAAACAGTCTACGACATTAAATTTGATGTTCCAATGACCATTGCAACAAAACTATGAGCCTAAATTTGACGGACAAATGGTTGTCACCACACTTGCACAATTTGGCTTATTGATTTTTTTAAAACAACAAAAACATTTACAATAATTTTTTTTGTAATAATTTAAAAAAAAAAAAAATGGTGGGGGGCATGTGGGCCACCCCCACCATTCCTCAAGGGATGTAGGTACACTACGTAGGACTGCGCAGGTACGTACCTGCGCAGTTGCCTATGTAGGGTTCCTCTCCCCTTTGACTCTTTTTTTAAACCAAAAGAAACTTTGTATAAGCTTTAATTTTACAATTAAAATCTGCAGATTTTTTGCGTAAAAAAACATAATATTTTTTTACAAAATTTTTTTCTCGTAATACATACAGGAGGTTGTATGGCCTATGCTAGGTAAATTTTTTTTGCCTTGGGGTGACCTGCCCCAAAATTGAAAAATTATATATGGAAATAGGGGTTTTTGGGCCTTCTGAGTGCAATGGTGAGGTCCGTTTGGGCTCAAAACACTCCAAAAAATCAGGCACCCCTTGGATCTGGCAAAAAAACCCTTTCTTCAAACTCTCACAAATCTAACAAATGGAAACCAATTTTGACAAAACAAAGGTCAATCTTGACTATTCCGACAACTCTGGATTCAATGGAGAGGTCTGATTTGACCCTGGATGCACTGTAAAACTGCTTCAAGGAAAGATCTCACAAAAAAAGAATAAGAAGCTTGTAGATTTGGAGCTTGGATACCATGTAGAAGTTGATAATCCAACCTCATAGATCCCAATGAAAAATTGCAAGAAAATAACCTATCACCAAAGGAGATCAAGAGATAGAAGAATGGTGCTCTACAAACATGAAGCAAAAATGCATTACCTGAGAAAATCTTAATTACAAAGAGAGATCAATCCTTAAGAAAGGAGATCAAAACCCTAAAGTGAGAACCCTAGGAAGAGGATTAAATTAGCATGTGAGAAGTGTCAAGATCATAATGAACGAGACAACATGACTGATTTAATAATGCAAAATAAAGATTCCTAAGTTTAGCTTAAGTGAAATAAAGTAAAGGTGACTTAATTAATTAATCAATATGATTAAATTAATCAAGTAAACAACCTATTACTCTAACATGCCTTAGTCAGACCCCCGTTTTGGTGTTCCAACCTCCACAGATAGCCAAGTTGGAAAGGAGTGTAAATGAAAAGGAGAAAGCATGTGGTGAAAGAAAAACTTGCTTTAGGAGTAGAACCCACACCACTAAGTAACAAACAAACAAGGAAGGAGGAAAGAGTAAAAGAGAGAGAGAGCGTTACCCATGGGCCTAAGCCCTCTTTGGAGCACATAGACACACCGTTGAGCACTTTCTTGAGAGTTGTAGCTGTTGGAAGTACCTCAATCCGGCATGGCTTCGCTTGTGAGAGTGCTGCTATCAAGAATGAAGAGAACTCAAGGATGGAGAAATGTTGAGAGAGCTTGATTGAATGGCTTGAACCCCAAATGAGAGAAAAGAGGGATTTTTGTTGCATGTAAGGGAAACAAAGATCCATTTCATCCAAAGTCTGACTGCTAAGACACATGTCAGGAGAGTCAAGATTCTAGATTCCCCATTTCAAACTCGGAAAACCGCTAGGACGCTAGCACACTGCGTAGACATTTGCGCGTTGTGCAAGTGTCCAAGGCCTAGATTTTTGAGAAATGTGTCATTAGGCTTCTATTGCTCCGCCACTGGTCCACATGGGGTTAGAATCATGAAATTTTGACTTATGGGTTTTTTTCCATTAATGCTCTAAGGTGTCATAAATGCTAGGCAAAAGTGCAAAAATATGGAATTGCCCCTAGGTGCAATTCTGCAACATTACAATTACATACTTATTACTACTCTCATATATATGTGTATACAAAATGTGGGAGAATACACAAGGTAGTTCAATTGTTTAAAAAAATTCCTCAAAGAGATGCGGTTTAAAATGTAATTGACAAGTGTAAAGAATTGTGTAGTTTACAATGTGCCAAGAGGGGCTAAGGTCATAATGACAAACAAATAATGATGAACAGGGAATATGAAAAATAACAAAATCAAAGAAAGCCACAAAATCAAAGAAAGCCAAAATAGAATTAAGGAAAATATAAAGAAAATGTGTAAAGACTTCACATACCTAAAAAATGGAGATTCGAATGGAGTTCTACCCAATTATGTAGCCTTTGCTTCTTCTTGCATCAAACTCCTCAACAATTTGAGTTTTTCACAAGCTTCTTTCCTTTTTAATGTTCAATTGTTTATCAATCTTGAATGGAATTGAGACTTGAATTGATATATATCAAATTCGACGTGAAAACTCTGTTATTTCATGCAGAGGTGGTGGAAAGTTCATAAAAAGGTGGTAGAATGTGAAAAATTTGCATTCACACTTCACAAAAGCATCAAAAAGCTTATTTTTTTCATAACACGTGCATAATTAGGAGAATATATAGAATGTAGGCCTAGAGATCACAGGTATATTGAAATTTTTATCATTTTTAGAGCAAAAAAAATGCGCTCGCATTATAACACAAGCACATTTTTTCTTGTTATATACAAATG